>JACEFZ010000917.1:0-50000 GCA_014155875.1 Cepaea nemoralis
ATAATATGCTGTAGTGTGTGTATAGAATAGAACGAATTATTGTAGAATAGACACCACAACAATGTCACATACGCTTATATCCATTTACCATAAGCGCACTTTACCATGTGGACATTTGGGGTGATTTTTTTCACCGTGATATTTTAACATGAGCAAATGTGGACTGAACATAGACTCCTACATCACCTCTACGCGAGTGATCCAAATTTTGTTCGACGTGTGAACACATCGAAATAAAACATCCATCATAATCCGTTGTCATACTATAACTCAGACACGAACTGTGAACATTCTACTATCATTCGAAGTAAAACCGGATCATTTTTGTTCAGAAAATGTAACATCACCAAATTTTTCGTTTCGTCTGCATTTCCGGTGTAGTTTAAAAAGTATAACTTAATTAGCAGACTATGTACAAATTTCCAAAAATTATGACACTTGTAAAATCGTTTTGATCTATAAAATATAAGATACAAATTGTGTACATATTTATTTTGATTAGTGTAATCTTAGAATCATATCTTGATTAACGTATTCATATTACCGACTTTTTCTCGTTAATATGAAGAAACGTCAAGCAATGACGCTAAAGAAATTAAATAAGTATTGTAATGTATGAATTTCTTAAATGTCAAAAATTACTTCCCTTGCATTTGTGAATTACATCAAAGGGCCATAACTTTAAAAATATATTCATTAATGTATATTGTATAAATAGACATTTTGTTGCTCAAATGATTGGCACAAGCAGGTAGGCGTCCTACCAAGCATGTCATAGTGCTGCCAACATTGCAAACCAACATAAGAGCTCCTGACCAAATGAGGGCAGAGTTTAAGTGTTTAATACGACTAATACAAAGCCGTATTTCAGTCTGGCCTAGATGGTTGTTGCAAAACAATCATATTATTACGTTTTTTTCAAAATGGCTGCGAGGTAGATGCGTGAAGCTGGAACTACTGATCTGACTGGGTATTATTGCAATGAAGGTAACCAGGCATCAGGGGGATGAAAACCTGAATTGTGTTAAAATTGTACTTCATTTGTCATTTCAATGCAACTTACATTTTTTTGTATATATTTCTATGCCTTATATGTTTTTCATGCATACCACTGGGAAAGAGTAGTCTCTGACATGAAATTAACACTACCCCAGTATATACATACATCATGAATGAAAGATGGCATCTTTCATTGAAGTACCCGGGGAGAATGTCAGAGCCTAGCAGCAACATCGTTACGGCGCCCGGCGGACAAGAGTTGTCGGCTGGCAAGTTTCTTACCTGACACGCGACCAGCGCTGACGACAGACGACGCAAAGCCACGTGACCCCACCTGAGGCAGTGGGCAGTGTGTGTGCTAATCGCAGACCACGCTGCGACTGGACATCTGAACGGACGTGTGTGTCGAGAGCAAGGCGTTTTGTGTGAATCTCCGTGGTTGTGAGCTGAACGACTGATATCGTGAGCGTTAGACCTATGAGCTGTTTTGTGGTTGTGAGTTGTTATATGTTGTACATTGCTGTAACTATTGTTATGTATTTAACGTGGTAATAAATCCATTGAACTTGTTGCTGTGTCTTACGTCGACTTACGTTGTACTTGTACTGTCTCACATGTGTTAGCCAACGAGCCTAATATAAGATCCTGACAGTCAATATATTATGCATATATAACAGGAGCTGAGGAGTGCAGGGTGACTCAGCCATAGACAACACACATCACCATATAGGACGGACTTCTGAACCACAACTACTTGTAGTCATTCGAGAACACTTGTTTGCACACATAACTTCATTTAATTATTGATGAACACGGTGACATGTATAACATTATTCCAGGAAGTTTCGTTGAACATTATACATCGTCTTTAGGCATTAATCCTTAAAATAACAATGTCTTCTATAGGCCTTTGTAAGGTTCAACTCCACAGAGCCTATCTTTGGACCAAGTTTCCTCTAACTTGACCACACTAAATGCCCAGACAAAGTTTCCCCTAACTTACCAAAACTCCAATTCCTCCCCGGCTCCTCACTTTCCTCTCATTTTATCCACTTCCTAGGGACCCCCCCCCCCCCACCCTCCCCAAGATACTTGATTTCACCCCTGATCCCAATTCGCATGAACATTACCTTTCTGGGTTTTCCCTTGTCTATTCGTCTACTAGCACGTTTTCTGCCTCTCCTTGCTGATTTAATCTGACTTGTGCGTGCTCTACAATACCACTGTCTTGGGGCTCCCCCATTAACGGAGAATCTAATTAATCTCCCTGGCCTCACCTCTGCCTTACTCTAACCTCACACCTGCAACCTCGTTTTGTTACTTTCACTTGTTCCACACGCATTGTCACAAATACATCTGTTCCGAAGCACTTTCCTGCTGTGGGTTTGTGATGTGGTAGCACCATCACATTTTGTATGCCTGGATGCAAGGAGGAATAGGTGGTCTTAATTCCCCTCATTTCGCTGGCGACGAACCCAGAAATCGAACCCGTGTCCGACCGTGTTCAAGATATTACCAACACAATTCGCCATGAACATCGCTATGTCTTGATTTGCTATGAACCTAGCTGTCTTAATTCGCCATGAACCTAGCGGTCTTGATTCGCTATGAACCTGGCTATGTCTTGATTCGCTATGGACCTCGCTGGTTTGATTCACTATGAATCTTGCTATGTCTTGATTCGCTATGAACATCGCTATGTCTTGATTCACTAAGGACCTCGCTATGTCTTGATTCGCTATGAATCTCGCTGTTTTGATTCGCTATGAACATAGCTATGTCTTGATTCGATGTGAAATTCGCTATGTATTGATTCGCTGTGAACCTCGCTATGTCCGGATCCTCTGTGAACCTCGATATGTCCTGATTTGCTGTGAACCTCGATATGTCCGGTTTGCAACTGATCCCACTAAACGACTCATCTATTTTTCTCCTGATTGGTCAAGTCTGAGGTCGTTCACGAGTTTCCTTATTCCAGTTGTACTTGTGAATCTCGTCGCTAATCTTTTCCTACGGTCCGGATTTGTTTCTGGAGCTATTCTACTTCTTTAACTTTGGTTTCCGCCCTGGCCCTACGGACAGCTCTGGTGCCACCGACCACATTACTGTTTACATGTATTTGAGCAAGAATTTTTCTGAGACTGCATCTGAACAGGGACATGTCTTGAGAAATAAAAGCTACCCGTTTGATGCATGGCCACATAACCCACCGAGAGCAGAGAGGTTTCCAAAATATGTGTCTACCACCATGTGCCCAAAATTACCTTTTCAACTACAGGGTGTATGTGCAGTGTTTAAAAATATTGTCGGTCCAAGTTTTGTATTTACCTATTATGTTGCATGAACTTTCAATCAATCAATCATGTGCCATGCCGGAAAGCGTGGGCGGTCATGATTCGCCATTTAACTCGATCACCAGAGTAGTGGATCAGCTCAGTGTTCCTGTCTCGACCATCCAGGTATTTACTTCTCGGTCTTCCCCTTGGTCTGTTCCCTTCGATCTTGCCAGTTGTCACCAAGTTCTCCAATTCATTTCTTCTCATAACATGTCCCAAAAATTTTGACTGTCTACGTCTAATTTCTCTAATCAGTTTACGATTTTCATTTGTCTCTTGTAGTACTTGGTCATTGGTTTTCTGTCTGTCCATGGTATTTGCATTCTCCTCAGAAACCACATTTCTGCAGCCATCAGCTGTTTTTCAGCTTGACTGCTCATTGTCCAAGTTTCACATCCATACAAAAGAACAGGCTCTATGTAGCACCTCAACACTCTTTTTCTCGTTTCAATTGACATCTTTTTATTGGTCAGTATGTTTTTCATCTTGCTAAAGGCTACGTTCACCATGGAGATTCTTGTTCTAATCTCTACAAGGCATCTCCCATCAGATGTTATGACTGTTCCGAGATAATTCTACCGATTCACTTGTTGAAGAGTATTCCCATTTACTTGTAAATTACATTGTGGTATTTCATTCTTCCCAGTGACGACCATAATCTGTGTCTTTTTACAATTTAATTATAATTATAACTCCAGTTGTTCACTGTGTTCAATAACCGCATCTTCTAATTGTTGCAGATCCTGCTTATTGTCTGCATTCAATACTGTATCATCTGTATATCTAATGTTATTGATGTTTCGTCCTCCAATGTTGATTCCATTTATATCTTCTATATTTCTGAAAATATTTTCACCGTACAAGGAAAGAGATCTGGAGACATTACACATCCTTGCCTAACACGTCTCTTAATAGGCTGATATTGTCCCACCTTCATTATCAACCCTTATGGCAGCTTGTTGTTTTCATGTTTTTTTATAAGTCTAATATCTTTCCCATCAATTTGTAGATCTACAAGCATATCTATTATGTTGACATGTCTTACTCTACCGAAAGCCTTTGTGTAGTCAAAAAAGCAAAGATGTACATCTTTGTTTACTTCTACAGAACGTTCAATAACTGATCGCAACATATACACATTTACTGTACCTTTTCCTTCTACAAACCCACATTGTTCTTCCCCTATTTCAGGTTGTATCTTCTTCCTCACTCTTTGCATGATAATTTGTAGCAAAATCTTCGTGATGTGACTCATTATACTAATTGTTCTATGTTGATCACATTCCAAGGGTCATGATGTCTTTGGGATTGCAATGAATATAGAAGTACATAATTCAGAAGGTATTTCTCCGGTATCATATAATGTGTTAAGCAGTCTGTTGACTTGATCTATTCCATATTCTTCTAAATCTTTTATCATTTCTGTTGTGATGTTTTCTGAACCGGGGCCTTGCCAGCTTCGTATGTTTAAGAACATTTCGAACCTTCATTTTCAAAATTCTCGGTCCTTCATTATTAAATCGAATATCATATGGTTCATCTCTATTATCATCATAAAGGTTTTTCACATACTCTGACCATACATGTAGTAATCTGATCTTTTTCTATTATGATTTTGCCATCTTTAGTTTTTAGACAGCCTGCTGATGCACTTGTTCTTTTATTAGTAAGTTCCTGAAATTCTTGTGTGCACTAATTTGGTATTTTGACTGTTGTGTTTTTCAATTTCTAAGCAATATTTCTCAGGCCATACTTCTTTTGCCTCCTTACATAATATTCTGACTTGTCTGTGAATTTCTTAATATTTGGCAAGATTATTTTTGTTGAGTCTTCTTGTTTCCATTATTTGTAAAATTTCTTCAGTCATCCATTTATTACGACCCACCTTCTTTAATTTGGGAATAGTTGTTTCTGCAGCCAAACTGATTGAATTCTTCAACATTTCCCATTGATCATCCACATGTTAGAATAAGATCTCTAGATCAGACAATATGCCAAATCTGTTCTGTACTTCTATGTTGAATTTGTTTTGTATTTCCTTGTCATTACTCAATGACAAATCATATTTTTGCGTTTCCTGTTGCATACATGACTGTCTTTAACTTTACCCTCAATGTACCTGTGAGTAATCTGTGGTCACTATAACAATCAGCACTGGGAACTGTTTTTGCTATTGTTAGCGCATTTCTAAATCTTCTGCTATTCAGATTTTAATCAATCTGGTTTCTAATCCTGCTATCAGGACTCCTCCATGTCCATAATTTTCTAGGGTTTTGCTTAAACCAGGTGTTTCCTACAATCATTTCCTGCTCTTTTGCCCACTTTACAAGTCCTGTAGCCTCTTTTATTTCTCTCTCCTAAACCATAGTTTCCTACTGTGCATCTATCACCTTGATTTCCTATTTTTGCGTTGAAGTCTCCTTATGCATGAACTTTACAGAGGATGAATGCAAAACTTGGACCGCCTATAATTTCAAACACTGAACAGTCATTATAAACATACCCTATACTTCAAATGGTTGTTTCTGGCGTTTACAGTATTCAGCATGTGTCTTTTTGACATCTCGGAGTTCTTCTTGTCTAAAACTTTGTTTCACTCTGCTTCGTTTAGGATGGTTGTTATGTTTATAAGTTTTATCCACATCTGTATAGTATATATTCAGCAACAATGTTGATGCTTATGCAGCATCTACTAAGGGGTTCTATATAAATCTCTTGGTAAAAACGGTGTTGGAATGTTCTTAGTCTATATGTTGTATTTTTAGCAAAATTATCAACATTTATATGATATAAACCAGTGGTTCTCAACCTTATTGGCCCATGCATCACTTCACCATATGTTCAGAATGTCATCCCCCCCACCCCTTTCGTATTTCCTCCCTCCCCCGGTTCCCTACACAGTAAAGGTACAAATGGAAGCTAAATTTAATAACACATACTTGAACAAGTCTAGACATCTACATAAAACGTGATTTGCGAATCTACTTACGTTATAAAATGACTTTCAGAAGAGTGAGAAGTACAGAACTCTGAAATATGGAGGGAAAAACAACATAAAGCAATCGGTTCTTTGCATTAACGCGATCTTGAAATAATCTTTATTCCCTCCCCCCCCCCCCCCCCCCCCGGAAACTATAAAATTCCCTGCTGGGTGGGGGGGGGGGGAATTCTCCACCGGTTGAGAGCCACTGGTATAAACTATCTAGTAGTATTGAAGTTTACATGAGTAGCAGCTGTACAGAATATATAAAGAAGAACACATCTATGATAATTTATTAGGTATATCTTGGGTTGGCAAAACGTGTGCCTTTCAACTTCTTCTCCACGGCCTCATCCACCAGCTCGCTCTGGGCAACGGTCAGATGGTTCTTCCAGTCTCCAACTTGACCTGGTTGTGGTTCAAGGAATTGGTATCAGTACAGGGACACACACATTACGTCTACTACTAATACTGCTGCTACCACTACTACAACCACATCCATAATAACGGCAACTGCTACGAGCATACAAAAGTACATATACACATACATACATACATTAGTACAGACAAGCAGAGAGACAGACATACAGAAATACACATACGTAAACATACATTCATACGCACAAATATACATATGTACACACACGCTTGCACACACACACACACACACACACGTGAAATTGCTTTGAAAATCAACATGGAATTGATTGCAACGATCACCAAATGACACTCAGTGTTTCCTTTACCTTTCCTCAAGAATATTTGAGATAAGTTGTCGCTCCTGTGATAGACTTCTTTCATGGAGTCGAAACTTGCAGCGTCAGCTATCTCTCTCACTTGGTTATATACTGGCCAAGACCTATTGACGCGTCCTCGTCGAGCGTCCTGGGCAACAGGTCCCTTCGGGTTCCTGGCTAAAGTCAATAGGATCGCCGATTCCTCCGAAGTCGGAGAGTGTCTGCCTGTACGGCGAGGAACCACCAGTCTGCACACCAATAAGCCAGATATGGGACAACAGATACTCACGCAAACCTCAGGTCCTGTATGACATCACACTGATGTTGGACAACAGGATGCCTTCATCCGATATACAGGACTTCGCGTTGGAGCTCAAGCCAACGAACACAAGCAAGCAAGCAAGCAACTTGGTCGTCTGTGAGGGTTACATCAATAAATGCCGCCATTCTTCGTATCTCCCGTGGGAAGATCCTGCAGAAACGAAAGCAAAAATAGTGGACATTGTTCGAATAGTCCCAGAAAGAACTTGTAAAACGACATAAATAAAAGACAGGCATTTGTAGTATCTCTACTGGAATGTACCGTAGAATGAAATTATTAAAAGACGACATTATTTGTATTTGGTTGAGAAGGTCCTGTAGTATGTAGAAATCCGGGAAAAATCTAACATTCTTCGTATCTCCTTCGGAAAATGAAATATTCTGACAATAGTAAACCATTTGGGAAGAACAATTCTTTGGAAAGACCCAAAGTCATGGTTCACGGAAATAGAGGCAGGAGGTTGACACAGAGATGGGCACAGGTCACACTGAAGACACTTTGAGCATGAAATTGAATGAAAGACGAGAACTGGTGAATGCTGGAGAAACCTATCGGTGGGCCGTGATGAGAAGATCTTCTATATGTAAACCAGCAACAGGGATAATAATGGACGTGATAGTAGTGTTTATAGCATAATCTAGTAGTAATAGTAGTAGTAATAGTGGATGTAGTAGTAGCATTAATAGTAATAGTAGCATTAATAGTAATAGTAGCATTAATAGTAATAGCAGTAGAAGTATTAATAGTAATAGTAATAGTAATAGTGGATGCAGTAGTATTATTTGTAGTTTTTCATTTCCGCATATCCTTTTACAGGACATCGCTGTCAACACCAGCATTTTACCGCTGTTGTTGATTTCTTGGCAAGATTACGCTCAGTAGTTTGCCATTGCTTTCTGAGCGACCGGCTCACTTATCCGGTAAGTCACCAACGCGGCAAGAACCGCTACCAATTCTCGCGCGCTGCGTTACCCTACATGGATAAACGGGATTACGGAGAAAGTCGTTTAAACCCTATGCCAGGGAGACCGGCATTTGTAGTCTAGAACTAATAATAATAGTGAGTGTTGTAGACGTATTAACAGTAATAGTATTAGTAGTAAAAATAGCAGATGTAGTAGTATTGTTAGTAATTGTAGAAGCAATAATGGATGTAGTAGTATTGATAGTAGTAGTAGCCGTCATCGTCGTCGTCCTCGTCAGTCGTCGTCGCCGCCGCCGTCGTCGTCGTCGTAGTCGTAGTAGTAGTAGTAGTAGTAGTAGTAGTAGTAGTAGTAGTAGTAGTAGTAGTAGTAGTAATAGTAGTAGTAGTTGTAAGGGTGGATCTATTAGTGGTGTTAATAATAACACTAGTAGTAGAAGTAGAAAGCTGAAGAAGAATGAGGCATAAACCAACGCATGTTACAGAAGTATCTTCACATTTCGACACCGAGAGGAGCTTTTTAAAAGTAGTAGTAGTCATAGTAGTAGTATAGGAGGTAGTAGTATTATTAATAGTAAGAGTAATAGTAGTGGCAGCAGCAGCAATAGAAGTAAACATGTTTAAACATAGACAGTTATTGTATTTGAAACTACAATATAAAAAAGACAGCACTGAACAAACCTCCTTCATTTCCTCATACGACACAATTAAAATCCGCTGGTCAAGGTTGTTCGTGATGTCCTCATCCCACTGCTTGTAGTAATCAAAGTAGGAATCGTTGTCAACTGAAATAATTTTCTTTCGTTAATAAAGTATCGACTGGTCTATAAGCAGAGCATGTTACGCAATGAATCATTAATAAATCTTAGTATTCTGTGCCCGATGCAATGGTAATACTAAGAAACGGATCGTGTCTAAGAGTACAATTAAAGTAAATGGTGTTAATTTGGATTAAGTGCAATTCAAATATCTGAGCACATGGATAACATCAGAAGGAAGATACTCCCCAGATGTGTCTCCACCTTGCCGAGGTGGGGGAGCTTGAGTGTCCCACTGACCCCAAGCGCTATTCCGATGGATATTAACTACATATTGGACAGCTCTTGGGATAGGGACCAGACTAAGAGAGACACAACCTGCTGCTCTGCAGGTAGACTGAGGATAGCAGTCTTAATCAGGCAAACGATGCCAATAATCTCAGTCCGGACATAACCTCTAAGGCTCACAGCCGAGGTGTATGGCTGAACGTCTCTAAGTCATAAACCCTCGGAAGTGAGAGCCTGGCCGATACAAACCTACATCAAAATTGTGGTGAGGTGCTGAGCACGCTACATGCTTGGCGCAGATACTCGTTCGATGGCTCTTAGCTGGGGGATATGAGGGATCCCCGGATGAGAGGGCCTGGTCGTTACTCGCCCACAGACGCACGGAGGTAAGGTGCTGAGCCGGCAGCACATGTAGCCTACCTCGTGAGCGAGTACTAAAGGTGGAAAAACACCTCGGTCGCACGTTCCGTAGATAGTCTGTAACCGTACTCATGGAGTGAGTGTAGTCAAAGGTGGAAAATTGTCTCGTTGACACGAAATGGAACGCCTGTCTTGCGAATCCATTACGTGGCAGCCCGAAGCAAAAGCTTGCTGTGTGGAAGTCGAAATAAGAGTCTAACTTGTCTCGAAACCCGAGGAAGGCTAACCTCATCAAAAATGCCCGCTGAAGTCGGAAGTGCCAGCCTACGGGCGGCAAAATAAAAATGGCACTACGCAATTACGTCCGAGTGAAATGTCTTTCGTGACCGGAAAAGCTCTAACTAGTCTTCCCTCGTGCTAGGAACAGCTACCTAGTTTCCGAATGCCGCTCTTGTTCGGAACAGCTCTGACTAGGTTGTTTTTCCGAACGTCCGACGTGACTGGAACAGCTCTGACGGACACAACGAAAAGCACATGTCCGAAAAACTCGCTGAGTGGATATTGACTGCAGACCAGTCTGGTCTGTGCGGGAACGGCCCGGGGCGAACGAAATGCCCAATATATTGAAGTGAGGAATTAAAGCAGCCATGAGCAGGACGTGACGATTCCCTCGGTGAGCCCAGCAACAGAGCGCTATGTGCCGGCCCTGCAATTATGGAAGCCACCCTGGGTGGCGGAAAATGCCATGGACTGTCCCTGCCTTCCTTTGAGGGACGACCGTTGTCTTCGACCGTTCCAACTTGGCCAGCTGGGTTGTGGTCGGTACCGCAAACAGTGAGAGTCTCCCAGGAATGCTACCTGGTCAAAGAAAAAAAAAGCACGCTAAGGCCGGTTGTGTTGGCCTACGGGTTTCGGCCCAAGGGCGCATAACAGACACACCGCAATCACATCTGAAAAAACACTCCGGATAAACGCAAAGAAGAAGAAAAAGATGGAAGATATATCAGAGATATAAAGAACAATATAGGATATGCAAAAACTATATTTCATAAAATAGAGAGAACATCGTAGATAATAAATCTTTGACATTGATGTTAGAAAAGGAATTCTCGCATGTTACACAGGACCTGTTTTAAAATAAGACTGTGAATTCTGTTATAAGTATGCAAAAACAATCCACAAAACCTCAATAGATGTTGCTTGCAGAAAATTGCATACAAGTCCACATATGTCCAAAATAGGTCACTCAAGTTGAAAAGGCAAACATAGCGATCTGAGCTGGTAATGTTCGACGCCTGGGCTGGTCGCTTGTCAAAGTGAGGGAGAGACTGACCACCTATTCCTCGGTGCTCTCCGGCCTCTAAAATGTGATGACGCTATTACACCACAGGCCCATAGCGGGAAACTGCTTTAAGACGTTTTTTTAAGACACAAAGACAACTGATTACAAACATTAGGAAGAGGCTGACATATTTTGTGGCCACATTATGAGACAAGAAAAGCTGAGACGTATGACAAGTGGAAAGGCTTGTGTAATGAGAGATAGCGGAAGTCAGCGAGAGAAGATTATTGGCAGCCTTCTGTCATGGCATGGACAGTTGTCAACGCACAAACTGATATACATACAATTGGAGATCACAAGATTTGAGAGGCAACATAATAGTGATTGTGGGAAGAGCGCCTGGCCGAGGGCCTAGAACCACAGTCTCCCATAAGGGAGACCGGGATTCGAATTCTCGGCAAGGTGGTGGATTTTTTCTATCGGGGGTAAAAGGAAAACACTAACCTGCGCAGTTCACGGCGACTGTTGTAGAACCATGCGGCCTTAATTCCTGGGGCACAATATCCCCCTGTCCTACACAGCAAGGTATTATAACCAGTGATGACAGCTGACAGATGATGACTGTGCTTCACATAAAGTTTCTCGCACCCTCAAGGTGTCTGCAATTTCCTGTGTCCATCTTCGTCGTGCTGGTCGATCCTTGTCTCTTCTACCAGCAAGCATGCCTTACATCGATGTTCTGTCCAAATTTATCATGGTCAAAATATTGAGATTTCCCAGACATGACATTGTATGTGAGCCATTTTCTTCGATATTCAGATCTAGTGGAATTTTAGTATTTTTCTTCTAGGTCCACGATATTCTCAGCAACTTTCTGAAGCATTTGAGATGAAAAGTCCCATGTTTCTTCTTTAGTGATTGAGCAATTGTCCGTGACTCACAGGCATTTGTCGCCACAGGAAGATGCATTTACTCAAAATTTTTTTACTTGTTTACTGATGTTATACCATATGTTCTTAATGATGTTTAGTCTCTGCTATAGCTTGTCTAATGACAACCTACTGAACTATATTAAATTGCCTTGTACTTGTAAATCACAAACACTCCATACATGGTGGGGTTGATTTCAACGTTATGTAAAGGACCCGCAAGTAAACTAACCTTCTCTTTACATAACCTAGCGACAGAGTCCTTCCAACCTTGCTCAATCATTCATTCAGTGGTATCTCCTTTGCAGAACCTCACTCCCATAACAACCTTCCGGAAATCTTTTCGGTCATAAGCAAGATGTCCCTCGTCTGATACACCCATCTGGAGATCATCTGCCACATCCTGCACCCATTTTCTCTTTGGCCTTCCTCTTTCTCTCTTCCCAGGCATATACTATCTCCCTAACCTTGCACCTAGTGTAAACGTATCCCATTACTAAAGTGTCACAATCAAAGCTACTTACCTTGACCTTTCATAAAAAGAGGGAAAAAGTCCTGCCACTGCCCGGTATACCTCCATGCTTCAGGCAAGGAAGCGTTCTGGTGGAAGAAAGAGACGGCTGTGTCCTTAGGATTCCTGACTGTAAATATTATCTTTGTTTTCTTCTAGGACAATATTTTTTCAAATACAGCGGTTCTAGAAAAACTGAGAATGAGAAGGGCAAGCCAGTTGGTGAGAAAATTGTTGCTCACTTCCAGCGTCAAATGTGTCCGTGACCTTGTATACGTGTGCGCTTACCAAGGCTTACCAATTAAACGAATTCACTTCAATCAATCAATCAATCAATCAATCAATCAATCAATCAATCAATGAATCAATCAATCAATCAATCAATCAATCAAGTGTATTTTTTTGCCGCTTGCCCGTCGGCTCGCTGGTCAATTGTTCGAATACCTGTCGAATACCTGACGAGTACCTGCCGAATACATGTCGAATACCTGTCGAATGTCTGTCTAATACATGTCGAGTACCAGTCGAGTGCCTGTCGAATACCTGTCGAGTCGAATTTGTACAAATTAACATGCACTCCTAGGTCGACCCAATCTAAAATAAGTTGGAGAAAATGTTATGGAAACTCAAACCGGCCGACATGACATTGACAGCATAACACATCGAGATCTGACTGACAGATATAAATATGGGGTGGGGGAGCACCATATACCCAATACTTTTCAAGGCGCGGGAACGAGTGTTTTATTTTTCTTTGAAAGCTGCGCAGTTCACGTCCGTATCTCATCTGTACGAGAAACAATGGCGTAAACTACGTCTAAATCTTATAGTCGGTCGCGTGGCGGTAGTGATTATGTCTGTCTACAGTCTTCTGGCGCGTGTATTTCTGATCATTTCTGATAAAGATGTTCCTCTATGCGACGATTTCAAACTGTCCGACATCTCCTCTCTTGGTCTCTTCCTATTTCTCCTCCCCTGCAACATTTCCTTTGTGACATGCGCCATCTTTCCCCTATTCATGAATTCATGACGTGACCACATAAATGTGGATTGTCTTCTTCTTATGTCATTAAATAGTAATTAGTTAGTCGCGGTTCCAACTTTACGGCAAAGGGTCAACCCCCCCCCCCCCCCCCATAATGCCCCGTTCCTGTGCCAAAGGAACACAAAATGCTACCCACTGTCCTATGTGAAACGTTGAACAGACAGCAGTACCGACAAACAGCACGCACAGGCAAGTACTTGCATAAGGCCGCTGCCAGAATGTCAGTACAACCGTTTGCAAGAAAACTAGATTTCATCGTAAATGGAAGCGGCAGTCACCAGACAAGAAGCAGCTGCACACATATTACTGCAAAATGCAAAACTAGCTAGTTCAGCAACGGGCAGGACGCCATTGTCTGAACATGCAGTTCACAATACAAAATCAGCGTGTAGATGTAAAAGCAATCCACATGACACCCAGAGAAGCAGCTTCTTCTTATGTCAGTAATCAATCTTCCTCGTTAGTTAATCCTTCTCAGGATACCTTTATTACTTTTTCTATCATTCTTGCTGGCGGGGCGGCGCCAGGCGTATGGACTCCTGAGGGACATCCCCTGCCCCTTCCCTAGTAAGCAGGCAATGCTAGGGCGATCGGTTATTTCCTGCAATATCCAAACTTTGCTTATGGATTTAATTAAACACGGGAATCGTCGCCGGAGCGACGGAGCACGTGCTCTGCGCTTGACACATCTTTCAGAGACTAGCGAAGAGAGAGTGAGGAGGAGAAGGCGAGGAAATGGTGTGAGAAGAAGACATAGAAATAGGAGTGCAGGCGCCAGGAGAACAAGACGAAAAGTGGAGAGACTAGGGTTCAACCATGTAAGAGTGGGATACTGAAACTGTTGTAGTGCCAGGCAGAGAGGTCCTGTATTGGAGAGGCTAATATATGATTTTGATGTCCTCATGCTCCAGGAGTTAAATGCAGACAAATACCATTGCCCTGGGTACGTCAGTTATATAAACCCCACTGGGCAGAAGAGACATGGGCAAGGTCTGCTGGTGAAGAAAGGAGTGAAGCATGTGGTACTTGACTTGAGCCAGTGGAATCACAGTGCAAGAGAGGTCCAGGGTATACAAATGGAGATTGGTGGCTTAAGTTGGAACATCATAAATGTATATGCCACAGTGGACTGTTTTGTCAGAAAGGAACAATGGGACTGGCTTAAGGAATTGGAGGAATTACCAGGTGATAGGCTACTCATATGTGGAGACTTCAATGCGAGGAACAGAGATTGGGACAGTAGTGGAGAAAACCGACAGGGAATTGCCCTTGCGGATGCCATGGTGGACTCCGATGTGGTCTGCATAAATGATGGTAGGCCGACTAGAATGGCAATGAGGCCTGGCGATGCAGACACTGCTATTGACTTGGCACTTGTCTCCCAGTCATCAGTCCTTGATGTAAAGTGGACTGTTTTGAATGACCATGGGAGTGATCACATGCCATGCTCAGTCCTGATCTCTAAATCCAGGAAAGTTAAGGCTGGGAGAGTGCGCAAGACCTTCCGGTATGAGTGGACCGACAGCCTTCTTGGACGCCTCAGACAGGGGGCATGCAACAGGACTGTTAAAACTCCTTTTTTGCAGCCCCCATGGTGGACCCCAGAAGTAGACAATGCTTGGAAAGCAAAGAGAGCTGCAGTGAAGCAGCTAGGGAAAGTGCGACAGACACCCCGAAGCTCACGAGAGGAAGTGGACACAGCGGAAAATGTCAAGAAAGACAAGGTGGAGGCTTTCAAGCGCTGTGCTGCAGAGGCCAAGAAAGTAAAATGGGAATGTTTTATGAAGGAGATTGGAGGTGATAAAACACTGCGAAAATTCTGGAAACTGCACAGACAAATGCAAAGAAAAGATCGGCCTATGACAGTGGGAACAATTTATAGAGAGGATGGTGTGCGCGTGACAACAGACAAAGAGAAAGGGGAGGCGTTTCTCCAGAGATTTTAGAGCAGACCAATCATAACGATGCGGATACCAGGGATGCAGTTAGAGAGGAGTTATCTGGCACAGTGGAGAATATGTATTATGAAGATATCATACGGGTGGAAGATGTTAAACATATTTTGAAAAAGGCAAAAGACACGGCACCAGGGCTCGATGGTGTTAGGTATGGCCACATGAAGGTTTTCAGCGATGTAGACCTGAAGGAGATGACCAACTGCTTTAACCAGAGCATTAGGACAGCATCAGTACCGCAGGATTGGTTACATAGCTATCTCATCCCTCTCCCAAAACCATTCAAGGATCATTCAAAGCTGAGCGGCTTTAGGATCATCACCCTGTAAAATACGTTTGGGAAGGTGGTAGAGAAGATTGTCGCTGTCAAGCTGTAAGAGGTTTTGGAAAAGGGGAAGCTTCTTCCAAGAGGCCTGGGGAGCTACAGGCCAGGAAAAGATACCTGGTCAAATGCAGCCACTTTTGCCTTTGACGTTTATGAGGGGTTCCAGAGTAGACAGGAAACGATGGCGGCAGCGCTTGATCTCGAGGATGCGTACAACAGAGTTCGCTATGATATTTTGATGACCGCACTGATGGAGAAGGGGGTAAATCCCTGGTTGGTGAACTGGATAGCAGCCGTCCTGCATTCTCGTCGGGTTGCTCTCCGTCTGGGTGCATGGACCTCAGAGCCACATATTTTAACCCCGGGACTGCCACAGGGATCTGCAGTCTCACCGGTGCTCTTTAACGTGTATACGAGCAAGATTGCAACCTAGAAGCACCAGGGGTTGGAAGGATACTAACATTTGCAGATGATATTCTTGCATATAGGCAGGGGAGAAATAGGGATCAAACAGCCCAGGAGCTACAGGCGACAGTAGACAAAGTGATTGACAGTGGCACTGAAATGAGTGCTGTCATCCACCCGGAAAAGGCAGCTGTTTTGTGGTGCTCTCTGGAGAACAGGATTGTGAGAACTGATGTCCCAAGCCTCACGATAGATGGTAGGAGCGTCAACAGAGAGAACAAACTGAAGTATCTGAGAATCACATTTGACAGGAGCCTGTCCTTCAAGGACCATGTGGAGTCGGTTGTGACAAGATCTCAAAAGGGACTCAATGCTTAGTTTAGTCGTTTAGTCGTTTAGTCGTTTAGTCGTTGGATCAACATCACGGCACACGGTTTAACCCATAAGTGCTCCGTTTTCCTCCTAACTCAAACCTGAGTCTTGAGAAACTCAGCTCAATGCACGAACTCCGTTGCATCGGCGAGGATCCTGAAATACTTTGGGTATATTTTTTAACTCGAAATTTTGCCCGGGCAGCGCCGTTAGGCTACTCTTTTTCGATTTCCAACTGCCAAGGGATTTTTTTACGTGCGCAACAATACACACGGGCGTCCAATCTCACTACCCAGAGACCAGGGGAAATTTTATTACTGAAAGTCTAGGTGGATTTTTTAAAATAAATCCCGGTCCTCACCAGGGCTTGAACCCGGGACCTCCAGCACTCGAGGCGGACACCATACCTCGAGACCACTCAGCCCCTCGTTGAGACTCTATCCCGTTGTTGTGGTATACTGTCAGTTAAGCCTATAATTCTTCAAGTTGTACCAGAGTGAACAATTCATCTCAACAGGGTCCGGGAAGGTAACCCGGCCAACAAATGCCTGAAGAAGTCGGATGTGTCGGCCGAAAGGCATAAATATCGCAGCTCTGCTGTAACCAGGCACAACACAATTGCGCCTAAAACAACATTCCGAACGAATGCAGAAGAAGAGGAAGAAATCAACAGGGTTATTTCTAACAACAACAAATGATTCCACCCTCATATATATAAAACATTAGTTACTGTCTTTGCTCATGTGTTACCAGGTCCCTTATGAGAAACAAAGAACAGTAAAACCGTAACCTACAATGCTTGTCACAATAGGTGATTAAGAATGGTTGGCGTGGGAATAGCTACCCTATCAAATAGAACAATTTAGCTGCAAAATCAAACCAACCACAAACAAATCTAAGCATAAGAAAAGAAGAATAGATTGATAAACTAAGATGGCTAGAGGCTCTTCTAGAAGATGGGTAAAATATGGAGCGAGCTGCAGGGGATAGTTAAAGATAGGATGGATTGGCAGAACTTGGTTGTCTCAATATTGGATAAAGAACACTGAAGAAAAAAGAAGCTGGAATAAAGCAGACAAATGAAATAGTGGGAAACCGAAACACACATGGAGAAGAGAATTACAGACAAAGATAAATAATCTACAGAGGACACAGAGGGAGTTGCAGGAAATAGCAAAAGATCGGACGGCTTGGTTTGAGTTGGTCGAGGACCTATATCGCAATGAAGGAATAACGGACAAAAGAAGAGGAATAAAACAACATCAAAATGAAGCTAAATCAAAATGATATCCATTTTGGCAATATGAATAATAATCTCACCTAGACAAACCAACTGCGCAGTGACTCAGCTTAAAAATGCAATTGACACTTAAAGTTGATTACATATCAAAACAATAAGTCAATTTATGTTAACACAGTACACAGCACTCATTCTAAACAATTTTCAAATACACAACAAGACGACTGAATTGATCAGATAACATAAATGGGAGACGTTTCTTAACTCCACGTGAAGCATGAAAACAAAAGTGTCTTTGTTTAAAAAGTCAGCCATCAAACTAGAAACAAATTGACCTATAACAATTCTTTGATTGAGGTTTTCCACACAGAAAGAAGATTTAACTGAACTAATATTCACATGAAAATAAATCTATAAAAATGTGAATGAATTGCTCACGCTGCAGCACTGATTAATATTTCAGTAATCAAACATGCACTTTTAAACATGAAACATACACATTTTTTTGTATGCATTTTCATAAGCAGACATAAGTCTAATACTGCAACCTTTAGAAATACATGTTTTAGAGATTAGGCAAATTTTAGAGATTAGGCAAATAAACCAACTAAGATGAGCACCCTCTGCAGCATTAGACTATTTCAGAATGATCAAAAAACCCGGGAAGGTTAACCCGGTCAACAAATGCCCGCAGAAATCGGATGTGTCGGCCTAACGGCGCAAGAACGCAGCTCTGCTGTAAACAGGCACAACGCAGTCACATCCGAAAAAAAAAATCCGGATGAACGCAGAAGAAGAAGAAGAATGATCAAAATATTTCAGTCTCTTGATGTCTGAATCAAAGTTCATAATCTTCAAGATATAATTGTCTGTAATTTTAGAGGGTCTGAGATAAGCTGCTTTTATGTAACTCCAGAATGTATCTTCAGAATGCATAACTCAAGTTACTTTTGTGCAGCTTTAAGATGCTTAAGATAAGTAGTTTTTGTATAGTTTTGAATGTGTAGCACGTGTTGCATTTATGTGAACTTTAACATGTCTAAAACAAGTTACTCTTATTAACTTTAGAAAGCCTTAATGTGTTACACTATTTTAGAATAACTTGTAGGCAATTGTATAATATCTAGTAACAAATTAATTGCATGTAACTGTAGAGGTCAAACACAAATTTACATTTATGTAACTTTAGAAAAAAACCAAAGTGGTTATAAAACCAAGTAATTCATAAAAGGAAAGTATATTCTCAACAACAAAAACCAGCAAACACAATTTCTGAATACAAAATAAACATCAATGTTCAGTTTAACATAATCAGTTTGCATGTGATGCGATGAATTAAAGACTTAAAATGGAAGTAACAATAAAAAAATAGACGACTATATACAAAAAATACACCCAATAAAGCATACATCAATGCCCTGTGCTAGTTTTGTTAAACAGGGCAGAAAAGTGCCAGAGTTTTACTAACATTGTGATAGGATGAACGTGGCCAATAATGAATTTTTTTTTTAAAATATGGAAAATATATAATCTAAAATCTGTCAATCTTTAAGTAAATGTTTTTAAAAGGCAAGTCTAAAGAATTGTGATTAAAAATAAAATGGTGGAAGATGATGAACTATCTGATAATATTCAATAACTATATCATCCAAAAACAATTTTATTTTTAAAAGCAGAAGAATTGTCCAAAATCTGGCAATACAAAGTAAAAGGTAGGACACAAAGTACTGTGAAACTTCCTAGTACTAACTTTTTAGTTCCCAAAATTTGTCAGATTGCCTCATCCCTAATGGCTCCCATACATACATAAAATATAAATCCCTGTCTTAGTATCACTAATTCAAACACCACCTCCCCTTTGGAACTGTTATTATCCCTACAACAGTGCTGCCCAATTTGGGAACCACTGATCTCAAAACAGGGACTCAATGCACTTAAAACTATGGCTGCAATGGACACAGAGCAGAGAATGCTTTTCACACTATACCAGCACTTAATTCTCTCAGTGATTGATTATGGACTAGGACTGCTCATTGTCTCAAAGTGTCAATTGGTGAAATTAGAGCGCATACAGAACGAAGCTATGCGGGTCATTCTGGGATGCACCAGAGACACCCCAGTAGTGTGTATGCGTTACATCCTTGGCTTGCCGACTATTGCTGGTTGGCTCAAGGTGATGCAGGCGAAGGCATACCTCAGAGTAGTTGCTGACACAGATCACCCGTTGCATGAGGCGCTGTACGAAGTTAAGGGTCAGAGACTGATAAGAGGGAAATCATAGATGGCTTAGGCGGAGGATACGATAAGACAGGTGTGCATCTTGGAGAACATTAGGCAAGGAGAGGAGTGGGTCAGAGTGCCAGCGGAGCAGTCAGACTTGTGCAAAGTTATAATCACATTGAGCCGGGAGTGCAGGGAGTGGCCAGCAGAGGCCACAGAAGTGGTAGTCCAGCAACTAATTCAGGATAATGCTCGCCCGGGTGGTGTGATTATATACACAGATGGTTCGGTGTTGAGAGGCAGGAGAAGTGCCTGGGGGTTCTTAGCAAAAGCTAATGGTCGCCGTTTTGGTGCAGGAGAGCCTGGCATATGATACCACAACATCCAGCTTAAGAATGGAGGTGGAGGCGGTCAGTGCAGCTTTCCGCTGGATCGAGAATACGCAGTTACACACACATCGTGATTGTAACTGACTCAGAAGGCATGCTGAGTAGGTTGAGGACAGCAAGCTTCGTGCCGAGTGGCTTGCTTCGCTTCGGAAGTCACGGGTGACAAGCATCGTCTGGATCTTTTCTCCGGGGCATGCTGGTGTGCTGGGGAATGAACAGGCGGACAGATTGGCTGGCTCTGCAAAACTTGGTGGAGTATTGATGCATGATAAGGAAGACGTGGTTGCGGCCTTGTGGGAGCACGTGTACACTTCGGAGGAGCAAATGGATCACCATGGTCTGGCAAGAATGCGACAGCGAGGGGTGACGAGGGGATATGGCCGACGATCGACGCTCAGAGGAAAGGCGAGACGGACATATAATCAGAGTGCTACTGGTACTATTAGTGTTGGAACTCTTCGCTGGCTGCCGAGGATGGGGACGGAGCGCTTATGGGAATGCCCCGAATGCTGTGATGTCGATTCCTAAATCAGTCAATCAACAATCAATCATTATTGTATAAAACCACATCTCCACATCCTGCACACAATTCTTCAGTTAGTTAGTCTTTCCTCTTGAGCCCAAAGAGGCGCATAGGGCAGAAGTCATGGCTCTTCATGCCTGGCGGTTCGCTGCTACCTGTTGTAGATCCTGGATGTTTACTTGGCCATTGAATGAGCCTTCTCTGATGATGGTTCTACGCAGGGTCTCTGTTAGTCTTCCCCGTTTTCTGTTACCTACTGGTGACCATATGAGGGCTTGGCAGGGGAGTCTTGTCTTGTCCATTCTGAGTACATGGCCGATGTAGTTCCAAAGGCGTTTTCTTATAAAATTGGATACACTATCTTGCTTAGCCTCTTGTCTTATTTGCATATTGGTTCTGAAGTCTGTCCAGTGGAGGTTTAGAATTTTTCTAAGACATTTGTCTAATTTTTTTTTTTAAATCTAAAGTTACCGTTGATTTCCAGTTATCTAGTTATTAATTATTCGCTTCTGTAATCAGGATTGACTGGATATGGCTCTCAAGAACTCATCTCTTCACGGTAATTGACAAAGATATATTTCAGAGAACTGTCTTCATGTTGTGAAATGTTACCGTTGCCTGGGCTATTCTACATTTGCTGGCACTGCGGCTTTGAGACAGTGAGCGCGTTTCACAATTCCCGGATATTAAGAGTCGAGGCTTCGAAATCAGATGCAGGTGATTTGGAAAATAGCCACTTTGTGTTGATGTCGAAATTATGAGGCGTCGATTGTTAAGAAAGCAATGGCAAATTCATTCATTCATTCATTTATTCATTCATTCATTCATTCAGTAGCATGTCCTTTGCAGAACCTCGCTCCCATAACAACCTTCCTGAAAACCTCACGATCACAAGCAAGAGGTCCCGCGTCCGATAAACCCATTTGGAGATCATCCGCCACATCCTGCACCCATCTTCTCTTTGGCCTTCCTCTTCCTCTCTTCCCAGGCATATACCACTCCATTATTGTTCTCTCCAAACTTTCATGACATTTCAAGTGACCAAAATATTTCAATTTTCTTTGTTTTATTGTCTTTAATAGCCAACCTTCTTCAATACTCAGCTCTTGAAGTATGGATGCATTAATGGCAAACTACTGAACGTAAAAATTGTCTAGTACATACAATACGGGGGATGATTGCGAGGTCATTTAAGGACATGGAATTAATTTTATTCAACATTTAACCTCCTTGATACACATTCCGTCTGCTGTCATTAAATTAACCAAATAGTTAAATATATTATGTTTCAGACAGGTTTAATTCACTTTGATGTTGCATTTGGGTATACTATTTTTCTTTGCAGTTTTCATTACTCAATGCCAGACTACAATGGAAATTGAACAAAAGAATTAAATCTGGAGGGAAAAAAACCTGCTTAGGAAGATATTCAAACCAGAGATGGGTATTGAGAATACGCTTCGTCTGAACGCTGTCCATCATTTCTAGTGTGGCCAATTCCATGAAACAAGCTAACTTTCCGGTGTCTGAGTGCACGGCCCGGCCACTGACGATCAGAGTGACTTTGTAAACCTGCTCAAACCACCATTTCTGTTCCCACATGGGAACCAAGTAGTTGTATCCGTTTATTTTGTGTGTTTTATTTTTCGTAAAAAAAAAATAAATCTATTTGTGTTGTCCTGTCCTTGACAAAGATTCTTAGAATCGAAACGTCGGCCGTCCTTTGTGTCCTATTGTGTTTATTGTTTATTGTTTATTTTATTATTTCATTTATATGTTTATTGATTGCTTCGGATTTTGGATAAGTCACTGACTTTGTTTTCACCTGTGTACTATGGATTTCCTTGTAAGATATGTGCATCGTGTCTGTGTTTAGTATGTCTCTTCGTTTCGCAGGAGCTAAATATACCTATTTGTTTCCCATTCATATTATTATATCCTACTGCAGCCGCTGCTTTTTCTTTTGTGCATATCATTTTCCTTTTCCCGCGGCCCGGATTTGTTTCTGCAACTAGTCGGCTGATCCTTCTTTGAGTTGGGGTTTCCTTCCTGCTATGCTGACAGCTGTGAGATGCCACCGACTACATTTCTCTCTGTGTTTGTTTGAGGATATATTTACGGAGACTGTATTTGATCAGGGAGAGTTGTGGGGCAAATAATTGACCGGCGTGATCGTTGACCTCATCACTAACCAAACACAGAGTGGTTAAAACACAAATATGCGTCTACCACTATATACCCAATGCGATTTGACATTCATAGTTTTTAATGCGTCCACCGGTTGTTCTTGGCGTCTACACTTGTCAGTATGTCTTTTTGATAGCTCGTGGATCTTCTTGTCTACAACTGTTGTCTGTCTGTTTCATTTTAGATACTTGCATTATTTAGAAATTTTACCCACATCTGTATAGTATATATTTGAAACAAAGCAATAAGAAAATCCTGCAAGAGGCGAATGAAAACCGTAAACTGATAAGATAAATTAGTCGTTGATAGTTAATCAGAACTTAAGTGTGCTATAAATGAACTTGCATCTGGATGATATTCAATATTTTTATGACAGGTTATGAAAAGAAATAAACTGGAGAACGTGCTGACAACTCTCAATATTGGGGGGGGGGGGGAAGAGAACAAGTGGGAGGCAGGGCGTTAAACGTCAAGATGGCTTGGCCACAAAGCCACTCAAGCTTATCGGCATGGCACATGATGAATGAATATTATATATTTAGCAAGAATATTGATTTATATACAGTATGCATTAAGGGACTCTATCTAAATCTCCAGGAAAGGATAGTGACGGAATGCTTGGCTTCTGGAAGAAAATGCAGGTGTCTAGCAGCTGGAAGATGGACACAGGACATTAAAGAAACACTGGGCACTAGAGTTCACCAGGCAAACAGATATACTGGGCACTAGAGTTCACCAGGCAAACAGAAACACTGGGCACTAGAGTTCACCAGGCAAACAGAAACACTGGGCACTAGAGTTCACCAGGCAAACAGAAACACTGGCCACTAGAGTTCACCAGGCAAACAGAAACACTGGGCACTAGAGTTCACCAGGCAAACAGAAACACTGGGCACTAGAGTTCACCAGGCAAACAGAAACACTGGGCACTAGAGTTCACTAGACAAACAGAAACACTGGGCACTAGAGTTCACTAGGCAAACAGAAACACTGGGCACTAGAGTTCACTAGACAAACAGAAACACTGGGCACTAGAGTTCACCAGGCAAACAGAAACACTGGGCACTAGAGTTCACCAGGCAAACAGAAACACTGGGCACTAGAGTTCACTAGACAAACAGAAACACTGGGTACTAGAGTTCACTAGACAAACAGAAACACTGGGCACTAGAGTTCACCAGGCAAACAGAAACACTGGGCACTAGAGTTCACCAGGCAAACAGAAACACTGGGCACTAGAGTTCACCAGGCAAACAGAAACACTGGGCACTAGAGTTCACCAGGCAAACAGAAACACTGGCCACTAGAGTTCACTAGACAAACAGAAACACTGGCCACTAGAGTTCACTAGACAAACAGAAACACTGGGCACTAGAGTTCACTAGACAAACAGAAACACTGGGCACTAGAGTTCACTAGACAAACAGAAACACTGGGCACTAGAGTTCACTAGACAAACAGAAACACTGGGCACTAGAGTTCACCAGTCAAACAGAAACACTGGCCACTAGAGTTCACTAGACAAACAGAAACACTGGGCACTAGAGTTCACTAGACAAACAGAAACACTGGGCACTAGAGTTCACCAGTCAAACAGAAACACTGGCCACTAGAGTTCACCAGTCAAACAGAAACACTGGCCACTAGAGTTCACTAGACAAACAGAAACACTGGGCACTAGAGTTCACTAGACAAACAGAAACACTGGCCACTAGAGTTCACTAGACAAACAGAAACACTGGGCACTAGAGTTCACTAGACAAACAGAAACACTGGCCACTAGAGTTCACTAGACAAACAGAAACACTGGCCACTAGAGTTCACTAGACAAACAGAAACACTGGGCACTAGAGTTCACTAAACAAACAGAAACACTGGCCACTAGAGTTCACTAGACAAACAGAAACACTGGGCACTAGAGTTCACTAGACAAACAGAAACACTGGGCACTAGAGTTCACCAGGCAAACAGAAACACTGGCCACTAGAGTTCACTAGACAAACAGAAACACTGGGCACTAGAGTTCACTAGACAAACAGAAACACTGGGCACTAGAGTTAACCAGGCAAACAGAAACACTGGGCACTAGAGTTCACTAGACAAACAGAAACACTGGGCACTAGAGTTCACCAGTCAAACAGAAACACTGGCCACTAGAGTTCACTAGACAAACAGAAACACTGGGCACTAGAGTCCACCAGGCAAACAGAAACACTGGGCACTAGAGTTCACCAGGCAAACAGAAACACTGGGTACTAGAGTTCACCAGACAAACAGAAACACTGGGCACTAGAGTTCACCAGACAAACAGAAACACTGGGCACTAGAGTTCACTAGACAAACAGAAACACTGGGCACTAGAGTTCACTAGACAAACAGAAACACTGGGCACTAGAGTTCACCAGTCAAACAGAAACACTGGCCACTAGAGTTCACTAGACAAACAGAAACACTGGGCACTAGAGTCCACCAGGCAAACAGAAACACTGGGCACTAGAGTTCACCAGGCAAACAGAAACACTGGGTACTAGAGTTCACCAGACAAACAGAAACACTGGGCACTAGAGTTCACCAGACAAACAGAAACACTGGGCACTAGAGTTCACCTGGCAAACAGAAATACTGGGCACTAGAGTTCACCAGGAAAACAGAAACACTGGGCACTAGAGTTCACCAGACAAACAGAAACACTGGGCACTAGAGTTCACCAGACAAACAGAAACACTGGGCACTAGAGTTCACCAGTCAAACAGAAACACTGGGCACTAGAGTTCACCAGACAAACAGAAACACTGGGCACTAGAGTTCACTAGACAAACAGAAACACTGGGCACTAGAGTTCACCAGTCAAACAGAAACACTGGGCACTAGAGTTCACTAGGCAAACAGAAACACTGGGCACTAGAGTTCACTAGACAAACAGAAATACTGGGCACTAGAGTTCACCAGACAAACAGAAACACTGGGCACTAGAGTTCACTAAACAAACAGAAACACTGGCCACTAGAGTTCACTAGGCAAACAGAAACACTGGGCACTAGAGTTCACTAAACAAACAGAAACACTGGGCACTAGAGTTCACTAGACAAACAGAAACACTGGGCACTAGAGTTCACTAGGCAAACAGAAACACTGGGCACTAGAGTTCACTAGGCAAACAGAAACACTGGGCACTAGAGTTCACTAGGCAAACAGAAACACTGGGCACTAGAGTTCACTAGGCAAACAGAAACACTGGGCACTAGAGTTCACTAGACAAACAGAAACACTGGGCACTAGAGTTCACTAAACAAACAGAAACACTGGGCACTAGAGTTCACTAGACAAACAGAAACACTGGGCACTAGAGTTCACTAGGCAAACAGAAACACTGGGCACTAGAGTTCACTAGGCAAACAGAAACACTGGGCACTAGAGTTCACTAGGCAAACAGAAACACTGGGCACTAGAGTTCACTAGGCAAACAGAAACACTGGGCACTAGAGTTCACTAGGCAAACAGAAACACTGGGCACTAGAGTTCACTAGGCAAACAGAAACACTGGGCACTAGAGTTCACTAGGCAAACAGAAACACTGGGCACTAGAGTTCACTAGGCAAACAGAAACACTGGGCACTAGAGTTCACTAGGCAAACAGAAACACTGGGCACTAGAGTTCACTAGACAAACAGAAACACTGGGCACTAGAGTTCACTAGGCAAACAGAAACACTGGGCACTAGAGTTCACTAAACAAACAGAAACACTGGGCACTAGAGTTCACTAGGCAAACAGAAACACTGGGCACTAGAGTTCACTAGACAAACAGAAACACTGGGCACTAGAGTTCACCAGACAAACAGAAATACTGGGCACTAGAGTTCACCAGACAAACAGAAACACTGGGCACTAGAGTTCACCAGACAAACAGAAACACTGGGCACTAGAGTTCACCAGACAAACAGAAACACTGGGCACTAGAGTTCACCAGACAAACAGAAACACTGGGTACTAGAGTTCACCAGACAAACAGAAACACTGGACACTAGAGTTCACTAGACAAACAGAAACACTGGGCACTAGAGTTCACCAGGCAAACAGAAACACTGGGCACTAGAGTTCAGTAGACAAACAGAAACACTGGACACTAGAGTTCAGTAGACAAACAGAAACACTGGGCACTAGAGTTCAGTAGACAAACAGAAACACTGGACACTAGAGTTCAGTAGACAAACAGAAACACTGGGCACTAGAGTTCACCAGGCAAACAGAAACACTGGGCACTAGAGTTCACTAGACAAACAGAAACACTGGGCGCTAGAGTTCACTAGGCAAACAGAAACACTGGGCACTAGAGTTCAGTAGACAAACAGAAACACTGGGCACTAGAGTTCAGTAGACAAACAGAAACACTGGGCACTAGAGTTCAGTAGACAAACAGAAACACTGGGCGCTAGAGTTCACTAGGCAAACAGAAACACTGGGCGCTAGAGTTCACTAGACAAACAGAAACACTGGGCGCTAGAGTTCACTAGGCAAACAGAAACACTGGGCACTAGAGTTCACTAGACAAACAGAAACACTGGGCACTAGAGTTCACTAGACAAACAGAAACACTGGGCGCTAGAGTTCACTAGACAAACAGAAACACTGGGCACTAGAGTTCACTAGACAAACAGAAACACTGGGCACTAGAGTTCACTAGACAAACAGAAACACTGGGCGCTAGAGTTCACTAGACAAACAGAAACACTGGGCGCTAGAGTTCACTAGGCAAACAGAAACACTGGGCACTAGAGTTCATTAGACAAACAGAAACACTGGGCGCTAGAGTTCACTAGGCAAACAGAAACACTGGGCACTAGAGTTCAGTAGACAAACAGAAACACTGGGCACTAGAGTTCAGTAGACAAACAGAAACACTGGGCACTAGAGTTCAGTAGACAAACAGAAACACTGGGCACTAGAGTTCAGTAGACAAACAGAAACACTGGGCACTAGAGTTCACCAGGCAAACAGAAACACTGGGCACTAGAGTTCACTAGACAAACAGAAACACTGGGCGCTAGAGTTCACTAGGCAAACAGAAACACTGGCCACTAGAGTTCACTAGGCAAACAGAAACGGCTCAAGATCGACACTATTTTGACGGGTCGTGATGAGAGCCACATCCTGTACAGGGCCTTCTGAGTACTGATGATGTTGATGATCTATTTCTATATGATGTTGATGATCTAGTTCTACATGATGTTGATGATCTAGGTTTATATGTTATATTTTATTCACCATTAACCACATTAAAAGGATATAACCTATCGATTGTTGTTCAATCCTATACGGCATACGAGGAAGAGCTGTACACAAATTAATAAATAAAAAACAACAGCTCTATGCGAATTTATAAAGTATATCTTGGGTTGGCAAAACGTGTGCCTTTCAACTTCTTCTCCACGGCCTCGTCCACCAGCTCGCTCTGGGCAACGGTCAGATAGTTCTTCCAGTCTCCAACTTGACCTGTGGTAATTCAGGAAACTGGTATCAGTTCAGGGACATATGTACAAGGTCTACTACTAATATTGCTGCTACCTCTACTACAACCACATCCATAACAACTACTACTACATATATGATTTCTTTGGTATTGCAATAAATATAGACTATATACTTTACTTCAGGAGGTATACACTTAGCAAAATTGTTCAATGTTGATCACAAACCAAGGCTCCCGATTTCTTCTGGATTGCAATAAATATAGATTTACATAATTCAGAAGGTATATCTCCAGTATCTTATATTGTGTTCAGCAATCTGGTGAATTGGTATATTTCTTATTCTTCTAAGGCATTGATAATTTCTGTTATGATATTGTCTGTACCCGGAGTCTTGCCAGTTTTAATATGACGAAGAGCATGCCATGGTCTATTTTGTACAGGTTGAATCATGGCATGAGTTTGTAACAAGCGCGGTCTGCATGAAGAGACCATGGCATGGGTCACAAAATTATGAAAAATGAGTAGAATGAGTCACTATAAATCAGTTTGACTCGAGCTATGGTCAGCGTTGGACCTAGTTCTTGTTAATAGAGCATGACTAGCATTTTGTCGCTCTTTTCCTCGGGTATTATGCCCGTTCTTTTCCACATGGACTCACATATACCCAAAATGTTAATAGTCGTTCTTTTCATTTCTTGCTTGATATTATTTAATTTGCGAACCCCACTCATAGTTCAATATTCCCATTTTAAGTGATGTTTTTTTTTTTTTTTTGCACTCAGTCGCTTACTGTTGGTATGTTGTCACCTGATGCACATGACTATCCTTACCAATCGAGACTTCTCCTATGGAGCACCCATTTACGCTGTTTTTGTTTCTGATTATCTGTGAATTGACGAAACATGATTATCTATGCATCTGTAAAGAAGGTTTCTGCCACTGATTTCCTTCTTAGCTGTGACCATACTGGTCGATGACAGCAACCAAAAAAGAGATAGTCTGCCTACCGCCGAGAAACTGGAGATCATAACCAACAACTATCTGTCTGCTGCTGGTCTACTCCACCCACCACCTGCATCCATGGCTTCACGTGACCCTGATCGGGAGGGAGTTGGGGGGGGGGGGTGGCCGCTAAACGGGTACTCCACTTTGCCCAAGGGTGTCCAGTAGGCTAGCGGGTGGGGAGGGGGGAAGGCACCTTACTTCTCCTTTGATAATCCATATATACATAGCAATACAGTCGTTTATATCATGCAAGCATTGGCAATCTACTGAACGTAAAATTGTCTAGATAACAAATTTGGTGTTGACTGTAACGTCCTGCAATTAACATGCAATTTTTGTTATATTTTTTGGTTTTACCTTTTCTCAAGAATCTGCTAGAATAATAGTCGCCCTTTTCATAGACTTCTCTCATGGAATCGAAACTTGCAGCGTCAGCGATCTCTCTCACCTTGTCGTCTGTGAGTGGTACATCAATAAATGCCGCCATTCTTCGTATCTCCCTGGGAAGATCCTGTATAAAGAAAATAATAATGGTGGACATTATTCGAATAGCCATTGGAAGGCCCTGTAAAAAAGACATAAATAAAAAACGACGTTTGGTGTTTATCTCTCTATTGGAATGTTCGCCCCGTTAATCGTTATGTGTTGTGGTTTGAATGAATCACTGAAAAACGAGAAGTAGATTGACAGCTTTACCAAAGCACTACTACAAAAAACAATGGACGTTGCGGCCAAAGGTAATGGAAAGTTTAAGAAATTTGCAAATATAAATAGAGGTCCATATCAGAACTCAAATAGAGATGCCGACAGACCAAGAAAGGGACACTTCACTCGATGCCAACATTGCAAATTGCCACACGGGTCTCTAGAAGTGTGTGATCAACATCCTGGATATGCGGCATATTTAAGAGACATCTCGACAAAGAAAAGAAGTAAGTATGACTCATACAAGAGGAGTATTAAATGTTTTTGTTGTCGGGCGTACATACATACCAGTAAGTCATGCGCGATGAGAAATACTTGGAAAGAAGCAAGTACTGCCTATGTGTTCTCCAGTAGTGATTCTGATGACATAGAAGAAACACCTGCAGCTATCATACAACAGTATAGTGACAAAACAGACAAGACTGAGTTCTGATATGGACCTCTATTTATATTTGCAAATTTCTTAAACTTTCCATTACCTTTGGCCGCAACGTCCATTGTTTTTTTGTAGTCGTGCTTTGGTAAAGCTGTCAATCTACTTCTCGTTTTTCAGTGATTCATTCAAACCACAACACATAACGATTAACGGGGCGAACACCTTTTCCACTCGTATGTCCAGCTGGGTAAGACATCCCGATTTTCCCGTTCCGCTCGAATGTCTTACCCAGTAAGACATGCTTTTTAAAAGCAGTATCAATTACTCGTATGTCCTACCAGGTAAGACATTTGTGTGGACCTTAATTTTGTGGCATTAATCTATTTGTTTGGACCACAATTTTATGGTTTGAATCCAGGAATTAACAGGAAATGTTAAAACGAACCGGACACGATCACTACGATAATCATGGCTGGTCCTAGCAAACGCGCTCGCTTGACTGTTGATGAAGTTATTACGCATTTAGAGCAAACTGATTCAGATGTGTCTTTGGATAGTGTTATAAATGGAAGTGACAGTGATTATTTAGACATTGGAAGTAGAGATGTGTCAGCTGAAGAAGGTTCTGATAATAATAACAGCAGTAGCGATGAAGATGTCACCAATGATGGTCGATCTGAATCAACAGCTGGGCCTAGTGTACCGAGTAATGAGTGGATCAGATCGAATTCTTCTCACATAACTAAACATTTGTTTACTGTTCAAAACGCTGGTGTGCAAATATCTGGTACAGACGTGCCTGAAACAATATGTGGTTTCTTTCAACTGTTTTTTACACCTGCACTTCTTGACAACATAGTGAAAGAAACTAACAGGTATGCAGCTGAGAAGATACAACAAAAACAACTGTCTTCTCGTTCATTGTGGCATTCTTGGTCAGATGTTTCCACAACTAAAATAAAGGCATATTTAGGAGTCATTTTGAGAATGGCCTTGCAGGAGAGAGGAAAGATACAAGATTTTTTCTCTACTCAGTGGATAGATTACATGCCATTTTACAGAAACATATTTTCCAGAGAAAGGTTTGAACAAATTCACTGGATGCTACATGTCCAGCCACCACAACAAGCTTCAAGAACACCAGTTAGCTGTGTAACGAGAGGCAACAAGATAAGCGACATGGTCCGTTATATGAAAGACAAGTGTCTGGAGTTGTTTATTCCACATCAAAACATTGTTGTGGATGAATGCACAATAAGTTTCAAGGGGCGTACAGTGTACAAAATGTACAATCCCCAGAAGCCTCACAAATGGGGACTGCGAGTGTACGCATTAGCTGACTGCCACACTGGCTATTTATGTGCGTTGGAGCCATATTATGGTTGCTCTACAACAAATCAGCTGTCAGAGCCATATTATGGTTGCTCTACAACAAATCAGCTGTCAGAGCCATATTATGGTTCCTCTACAACAAATCAGCTGTCAAATCCTGGCTGACCATTCACTGCTAGAATTGTTCTGCATCTATGTGATGAATTGTTGCAGAAAGTCCGTGGTGGCGGCTACCATCTGTTCACTGACAGATTCTACACAGGACATACGCTGGCCATGGCGTTATTAGATCAACATGTTCACACAACTGGGACTGTCATGAGCAACAGACAAGGCTTGCCACCACAAATCAAGAACAAGCACAAACTCTCAAAAGGTGATACGATTGCGTGGACACGTCAAAATAAAGAAATGGCTTTATCATGGAAAGACAAAAGAGTTGTCAACATGCTAAGCACATACTATGATATTGGACAAACTGTCATTCAGAGAAGAACTAACAATGGTGGCACTGAAGATATTACAAAACCAAATGCAGTCATTGAATACACAAAACACATGGGTGCTGTTGACCGTTTTGACCATTACTGCAACAGCTACTCTTTCACAAGAAAGTCTCTAAAGTGGTGGAAAAAAACATTTTTCTGGCTCCTAGAAGTGGCAGTTGTGAACAGTTTCATCCTTTATAAAGAGATACACTCTGACAAGGTTATTGACCACATTCAATATAGAAAAGAACTGATCCAGCAGCTTGTGTCCGAACAACGAGCCTCTCAGCCCATTCGCCGAAGAGGACGACCATCAACTCTAGATGCAGAGGAGAGACTTGACCGGCGCCAGCACTTCATTGCCCAATTCAGTGAAAAGAAAACAAAAGATTGTGCAGTGTGTAGTGACAGAAAAACACCTGGTCAGAGGCGACAGACAGTCTTTTACTGCGAAACTTGCTCACGTCAACCCGGACTACATCCTGGTACATGTTTCAAAAAATACCACACTATGGCACAGTATAAATAAAAAAAACACTATTTTTTTGGACAATCTTCAGCCAATAACATTACATAATAACCAATAATCAATAAAATTACATTCAACATTAAATATGTTCTGTAATTTCCTTTGGAAAATGAGTGAATGTAGCTGACATCAGTTTTGATTGTTTTTCCCCAAAAATATTCCGAGCTGGCAACAAGTCAGACCCAAAAAAAAATCGAGTGGAAAAGGGTAATTACCAAAGCACGACTACAAAAAACAATGGACGTTGCGGCCAAAGGTAATGGAAAGTTTAAGAAATTTGCAAATATAAATAGAGGTCCATATCAGAACTCAAATAGAGATGCCGACAGACCAAGAAAGGGACACTTCACTCGATGCCAACATTGCAAATTGCCACACGGGTCTCTAGAAGTGTGTGATCAACATCCTGGATATGCGGCATATTTAAGAGACATCTCGACAAAGAAAAGAAGTAAGTATGACTCATACAAGAGGAGTATTAAATGTTTTTGTTGTCGGGCGTACATACATGCCAGTAAGTCATGCGCGATGAGAAATACTTGGAAAGAAGCAAGTACTGCCTATGTGTTCTCCAGTAGTGATTCTGATGACATAGAAGAAACACCTGCAGCTATCATACAACAGTGTAGTGACAAAACAGACAAGACTGAGAAAGACATCCATATTAACGAATGTCTAGAAACCATTTATGAAGCCAATGCTGCTAATATTCAGAATGGCACACTTAAAGTTCACCAAGTATGGGTGAATGGAGAACCTACTACCTGCAATCGTGATTCAGGGGCTTCAATTATTGGAGTTGACCAAAAGTTAATAAAAGAAGAAAATTACACAGGCAAAACTGTTGCCTGCAGAACTTTTGGTGGCACAATAGAGAGATATAAAATTGCCACAATCACAATACAATCTCCATACTTTGAAGGCACAGTAAATGCAGCAGTACTGCCTAATCCTTGTGCCGGGTTACTTATTGGGAATGTACCCAATGCAAATGATTACACTCACGAAGAGGCAATTCAATGGGAGATTGACCACACTCAAACGAATGCTGTCACAAGAGCCCAAATGCGGAGACAAAAAGAACAATCTTTTCAGACTGACAATGACAATACTCAGAACATTATCACACTGACAGCTGACTTAACTAATGAACAAAAACAAGATCCTACACTACAAACTTGTGTCAAAAGCATACCATCTAAACAAGCTAAACATGGTAATTGGCACCTCATAAGCACCTAGTACATGGCACATGATGATGATACTACAAATGATCTTCACTATTACGAGTGTGTAGTCACAAACATATATACACAAATATGGAAATATATGTCAAAAATATACTTTCAAACTTCGAGATTAATTGCGGACATTGTCTTACATATCAGACATTTTGATCACGTCAACACAAAAACCAGTAGTGATGTTAGACAACAGTTATATAAAGTCTTACAAGTCACAATGGTCTTATGTTACATAATATACTTGACTTTTCTCAACATCAGTTGTTCCGGTCGTACATTACACAAACTTGTGTCACATTTAACAAACTCTACTATCACAGAGATAAATCGTACAATAATTACACATTGTCCGGGAAAAGACACTACCAATTTGAAAGAAAGAAAGAACGAAAGAGAGAATGGTAGAATTAGCAAAACGGAAAATTTGAAAGAATGAGTGATTGATTGAATGTGAATATTGCATACACATTGACTACAGTTATTAACAAGCACAGATATTATGGCCAAATGTTCGTTCAGAAATTCGCTTATATAAAGGCAACTTTTGAGAGCGATTTCCCATGCTATCTCTGTTATACCTTAAGTTACAATCTCATGATAGCAAACTTAATCCTATTCTCTACTTTAGCTATCAGACTGCTTGTTAACGGTATCACAGCATTATCAATCTGAATATATATGTTCATATTTCTGGTATTTTCTTAGAAGTCTTAAGTCTTTGTGGTTTATGATTCTTCGAAAGACTACAATTCAAGATCTGCTAAGTTATAGACAATGATGATATTCTTAAAGATCTTCTTAGTCGACTTTAAAACCGATTAGGTCTTATACACAGTTGAGTTTTTTTTTTTTTTGTTTCTTAATGATTATCGGTATTCGTTCATAGAGTATGTCGGCGATATATTATATTACAGATGCACCCGATTGGATAGCAATTTGCATAGCAATCAACAAATTATATTACATAGTGTTAGTCAGATATATACATATGTTTATTTTTTCATTGTTGGCAGAGACATGATGACGTGACATGAGATGCGGCAGGATGGAATTATTAATTTTCCACATAGGCCGTATACTGGGATGATGGTCCAATTTTATTATGTATAGTCAACGAACTTTCAATAGTCGAGTATTCGAGGATTGAGTATATGTATGTTTATGATATGTGGTTAGGTGTAATTATATTGACACTATTATGTGACACCATAATAACATTGAACACATTAATGAAATAATAAACAGTTATATATGGTGATATAGTATTATCAGTGATACAAACATTATATTATTATTATTTATCATGCACGCAAATAGGTAATTAGAGTATTCGCAATAGTTAAATTTAGTATAATTGAATGTTTACGTTCGTGCTTTATGATGGTTAATTAGTTAATAAGTATTTGTAATTAGATTATTATATTTATTGCCGTCAACATATTCTGATATAATCATTAGAAGGGTATGATCGCGCCACAGATAGAGAAGAAGGCCATTGAATCACACACAAATTTAATTCGTTGATGGTCAACAGGTTAATGATAGATAAGTCTCAGAGTTCATACGATTGAAATATATCTACTACGAAAGCGGAACACCTCACCTATATATGCCTTATATATGCGGTAACCACACCTGTGGATATATAAGTCAGCGACAATTATAGAGCGTTCACTGGTATTGGCGACATGGTACCTGTTGTTTACCCACGAACCCGACTCCGGGTATTGACCCAGAGTGAGGACACTTGTCCAAATGGACATGTAAGGGACTAATTTGTATAATTAGTTAGTACAGCCTTCCTATAGGCTGGCTACACTGACAGTCTACCGTGAGATTGTAGACTAGGGGGCGTGGCCGTTATATGATATTTTTTATTTTCTTTTGTGGTAATTAATAGGGGCCCATAACGTCGTACTTAGCATTGTATATGACTCATGATGTCGGCACTGCTATTGGGCAGGCTTTAGTAATCGCGAGGTAGATAAATTATTACACCATTTAAAGGAGGGGGTCATACTGCCACAGAGCAGGTGCCCGAATTACGTCATAGGAAGGATGTGAAGAAGTCTAGAAGACAAAAGTGCAGAGAAAACTAAGGGACACAAGTTGAAACGTCACGCCGACGTAATCTTGACAACAAAAACATACGTTGTGGGGTTATCAAGATGAAAGGTCGTGCATATGAATTCTCTAACAAATTGGCGTGACTATCGAATGGTTGGCAATATAGCTAGGGCTATCAAGTGAATGACAGTTAGAAGTATATCACCGAAGATTAGTAACGCCATGGATCCAAGAACGATGGGCAGAACCTAGACAGGATCGGATGAATATGACAGCAAAGACAGCCGGTGTGAACGAAAGAAGGAGAGGTATAGAAGAGTAACAACAGTGGCGAACTTAGAACAGGTTTGAGTAATTCATCTTAGTGTACATATATCTTAGGTGCCGCCCTGGGAACAACAGGCCTTCCAAGAGTACCGTAGAAGATGTTTATTGTAACTATGTCAGATGCCGGATTAAAGCAGTTTTCGCTTTTTGAACTAACACGTTGCTTCATCTTTTAAAGTTCACCGTTGGTTCATTGACTGTTATCTTCACTCCGTTATAGTGAGCCTAATGCCTACAGTTAAGTTCAATAATATATACCTGGCAAAGCAGAATGAAGAGGGACTTACAGTTTGGCAATATATTCGTAGTATTGGAGGTCAGCATGGCCGAATGGATAAGACCGCTGGTTTTTAAACATCCAGTGTTAGCGGGATCAACCTTCATTGGGGACGCAGAGGTGCTTCCCAGGCACCAGGGCCAGGTTTTATACTGGCCAAGAACTACTAACACGTCCTAGCCGTGTGTCCTGGGCAACAGGTCCCTTCGGGGTCCTTGCTAACGTAGTAGGATCGCTGATTCTTCCGAAGTCGGAGAGTATCTGCCTGCGCGGCGAGAACCACCATCTGCACACCAATAAGCCAGACATGCGACAACGGATACTCACGCAAACCTCAGTCCGGTATGACATCACGCTGATGTTGGACAACAGGATATCTTCGTCCGACATATAGGACTTCACGCTGGAGTTCACAGCCAGCGAACGCAAGCAAGCAAGCAACCCTTACATTGGTTAGCAGGACTAAAATGTTGATTCTCTTTATTCACCTGGGGACATAAATTACAAGTACCTCTGAAATCTGAGTGGGTTCGCCTGATGGCGAGGGATACTGGTAATAAGGAAAGCTATTCCACATACAACAATCAGTTTAGTTCACTAGAAGTACTCGTAGTAGCACGTGTATGGACTACGCATGGGTTCAAAGCGAGCGAACGCGAGAAACAACAATGAGTAGTATTGATAGGTATAGTAGTAGTAATATGACTGAGCTACCGTATGACATTAGGCGGTACTACCTGCTTCTGTTAGCGCCGAATGTTGGGGTGTCAGGTCTTAGTCAGATATGACTGAGCTACCATATGACAGTAGACGGTACTACCTGCTTCTGTTAGCGCCGAATGTTGGGGTGTCAGGTCTTAGTCAGATATGACTGAGCTACCGTATGACATTAGGCGGTACTACCTGCTTCTGTTAGCGCCGAATGTTGGGGTGTCAAGTCTTAGTCAGATATGACTGAGCTACCGTATGACAGTAGACGGTACTACCTGCTTCTGTTAGCGCCGAATGTTGGGTCATAGTCAGACATGACTGAGCTACCGTATGACAGTTATCGGTACTACCTGCTTCTGTTAGCGCCGAATGTTGGGGTGTCAGGTCTTAGTCAGATATGACTGAGCTACCGTATGGCAGTAGACGGTACTACCTGCTTCTTTTAGCGCCGAATGTTGGGGAGTCAGGTCTTAGTCAGATATGACTGAGCTACCGTATGGCAGTAGACGGTACTACTTGCTTTCTGTTAGCGCCGAATGTTGGGGTGTCAGGTCTAATTCAGATATGACTGAGCTACCGTATGACAGTAGACGGTACTACCTGCTTCTTTTAGCGCCGAATGTTGGGCGGTTCTTACCAAACCTGACACTCCACATTGTGCCAACGGCTCCGGGCGGAGGAGAGCAAATGGGAGGGTACAAGCCTTATCCTGGTGTGAGGAAATGCAACCTAACGACTAACTGTCATGGCAGGGCAGACCAGGCCCTAAGCCCTGGTTGGTAACCGGTCTAGGATCGAAGCTCTGACAGGCGGACAATTAGAGCATTGCTTTGCTGATCCAGCACCTTCTGCAGTTTGTCTTATTCCATACGTATTAGTGTCACCTTGCCTTTGGAGTAAACTAGACATTCAGAGAGACAGACAGACAGAGAGAGAGAGAGAGAGAGAGAGAGAGAGAGAGAGAGAGAGAGAGAGAGAGAGAGAGAGAGAGAGAGATCATGCTGTATGAGCAACACCCAGGCTTTGTGTTCTCGAGAGATACAAGAGATTTTACAAACTGTCGTCTGTCATGACGGCAAGATACCAGTCAAGTAGCAGTAGTAGTAGTAGTAGTAGTAGTAGTAGTAGTAGTAGTAGTAGTATTATTATTATTAGTAGTAGTAGTTGTTGTAGTAGTAGTAGTAGTAGTAGTAGTGGTGGTGGTGGTAGTAGTAGTAGTGGTGGTGGTGGTGGTGGTGGTGGTAGCAGCAGTGGGCATGTTTAAACATAGACAGTTATTGTATGTGATGACACTCATACAGCAATATAACAAATGAGACAATGCTCAAACCTCCTTCATGTCCTCATACGACACAATTAAAATCGGCTGGTCAGGGTTGTTCGTGATGTCCTCATCCCACTGTTTGTAGTAATCAAAGTAGGAGTCGGTTTCAACTGAAATAAATTTATTTCGTTAATGAAATATCGACTGGTCTATGAACAGAGCATGTTACGCACTAAATCTTAGATAAACATTAAAGAACTAGAGGTTGAGTCACAGGTGCATATTGCAACCAGGAAACTGAAAAGTAAAGAAGAAGAAAACAAATTAACAAATATAAAGGGATTGTAAAACAATTTTGCCAAGAGGACTCCATTTCAGTATGGTCTGAAAATTTTGAGTTTCAAATGCAATATCAGGCAGTTCCAAATGAACATTGGGCAATGATTTATATGCGAAACCTCTCGTCAGAACCTTTAAAAGTTATTGAATCTATACCACACGAGCTTAGGAAAGACTATGATTACATCCATCAAAGAATTATGCAACATTTCTTGTTGGATGCTCCGGGTTATCAGGTCCAATTTTCTAAATTAAAACCTAATGCTAACCAAACGTTCATTGATTATGTATCCCAAGTGCAGGATATTTTTAATAAGTGGATGAATGCTGCAAAAGTGAACAAAAGCTTTGAAAAACTAAGAGATTTAATGATAATGGGTAAGATTATATCATCAATCCCAATCCCATTTGCTAAATTTTTACAACAATCTGATGTTGCGTCTATTGACCAGTTAGAACAAAAGGGGGCAGCTTATTTCACACCAAACAGGGACATTTTCACTTTAAACACCAGTGTCAGCGTGTTGGGGAATAAAGACAGGACATATACAGGACAATAGAGATATCAGAAACGGGACATAGGCAGGGACATAGAGATATGTTATAGACAGGACATAGACGGGACAACAAGACCCAGCTATAACTAGGACATACACCGGACACAAGGACATGGTGACAGGACTAGGTCCTTAACCGACACTCAACGTTGCACTAAAGGACCTGAGACAATACGACCGGACAGCAGTACGGCGTGACTACTGGTAAAGCCCGACTATCCCGGGATACACGGGGTCAAGTATAACGTGACCAGCAGGCCCAACACCAGAAGGCTTCAGACTAGGACTGGACACGTTAGAGGGAAGACGCATGTATCTGAGCTAGTGTATTGATCGCGGGTGTGAGAGCCAGTTTTGCGAGTGAAGATAGCGAGCACCGAGTGCTGGGTTGTTTTGTGATTACATTGACTGATATAGGTGAGTGTTAATTAGCATCTATGTACATAAGAGTGATATAATTAACTGCCATGTGTGCCGGAAATTGTTGTACAGTGCACACATTCTGTTGATAATGCGGTTATGCATAAATAAATAGGATTGACCCACATGCAATGTTTGATCTCTTTGAATGCGTGTGAAGAAACCCCTGCAGCGTGTGGAATGACGAATGAAGGGTGCTTTGTGTGAGACGCTGACACTTACACAAATCGCGACCACTGCACTAGCCAGGCGGTCTTAATTCCACAGACTCCAGGCCTCCCTGTCCTACACCGCGAGGTATTATAGATAGTCATTTCTTAAAATTGCCCCAAATTTGTAAATATCCAAAGTTGTTCCAATAAGTGAGCCATAATTATAGTCTCAGATAAACATCGTCACCATTTCAGAGAGCTATGGCAAACTAATGACATAATATTGCTTAGTGAATCACAAATTATGTTAATAACATGCAGCTAACATTTTGGTTTGCGATCACTCTATGAACGGCCGAGGCTCATATCATTGTGAACATTCGAAAAAAAGCGACCTGCTTTCAAGCCACCTGCGGCTGACTTCGAATCCGTTATGTCGAGATTGTGTAATTGCGTTCACTACCCCAAGCCACTCTTAAGTAAGTAAAGGGCCCATTACCTGGCCTTGGAGGACTATTGTGTACATTAGTTAGTTAGTAAGTCGACAAATCATCCTCATTGCACATCGAACCATTCAGTCCATAAGTGCTCGGATCCCCTCCTCAGCAAATCCCGCCGTGTGTTGGTTTATCAATCTTCTTTGGTTTCCTGCGTAGTGTTCTTGTTTGGCCACCCCTCTTTTTATTTCCTGTTCCCGCAGTCTGACCATGGTTGTAGATTCACAGTCATCACTTGGTTCTCGCAGAAGTCTTACTTCTCGTAGAGCATTCAGAATGTCAGCCTGGTCCATGGCGCTTCCACCCTCCACAGTAGCCTTACCTGCTAGCTTGTCAGCCCGCTCATTTCCTTGTACTCCCGCATGCCCTGGCACGAAGATGAAACTAATCTTTGCCAGCCGAGACCGATCCAGAGACAGCAACCATTCTCTTCTGATCGACACCATCTCTATCCTCTTGAGCATGCTCGTTGAGTCGCTAAGGAAACATGCCCTAGTGAATGTCTGTGTCTCGAGCAATGTTATTGATGTACTTACTGCCATGACTTCCATAGTCAGGCTACTTGTGGTCTCAGCAAAGCACCAGAGTCCTCCTTCACAATTCTCCCTCCGGCCTGAGCCGTAAAGGCCCATGAGCTTCTCACAAGCCGGACGACCGACCCATCTGTGTGAATGATAGCATCACCGTCTGGCGAATTCTCGAAAATCAACGCTTGTACTTCCGCTTCTATATAGAGTACTTCTATATTGTGTACATGGTCAAAGTTAGTAAAGGGCTAATTTCATGGCCTTAGGACATATTGTGTACATGGTCAAAGTAAGTAAAAAGAATATTTCCTGGCCTTGGGGGACTATTGTGTACATGGTCAAAGTAAGTAAACGGCCCATGTTCTGTCCATGGGGCGAATTGTGTACATAGTCAAAGTAAGTAAATGGCCCATGTTCTGTCCATGGGGCCCATTGTGTGCATGGTCAAAGTAAGTAAATGGCCCATGTTCTGTCCATGGGGCCCATTGTGTACATGGTCAAAGTAAGTAAATGGCCCATGTTCTGTCCATGGGGCCCATTGTGTACATGGTCAAAGTAAGTAAATGGCCCATGTTCTGTCCATGGGGCCTATTGTGTACATGGTCAAAGTAAGTAAATGGCCCATGTTCTGTCCATGGGGCCCATTGTGTACATGGTCAAAGTAAGTAAATGGCCCATGTTCTGTCCATGGGGCTCATTGTGTGCATGGTCAAAGTAAGTAAATGGCCCATGTTCTGTCCATGGGGCCCATTGTGTGCATGGTCAAAGTAAGTAAATGGCCCATGTTCTGTCCATGGGGCCCATTGTGTGCATGGTCAAAGTAAGTAAAAGGAATATTTCTTGTCCTTGGGGGACTATTGTGTACATGGTCAAAGTAAGTAAAGGACCAGTTCCTGGCCTTGGGGGACTATCGTGTACATAGTCAAAGTAAGTAAAGGACGTTTTACACCCCTTTAACTCGGACTGGGCACATGTTGCCAGATCTATATTTGTATAGACCAACTGTTGTACCAGCAGTGGTGATGCGGTCGTATCACACAAGCCACTGTTACATGCCGGAACATCTCCCGGTAGCCACTTTATGTTGGACAGAATTACAAGAGATCTGACCATTGAAGAAAGCTGGCGCAGACACAGTATCGTTGTCTCAGACACTGACAGACTTTGGCCATATTAAAAGTTGCAGTGATTTGGAAAGAACAGAGATGGCAGGCGTGGTTCTTGGTAGAAGGAGCAGCGGTCGTCCAACACGAAGATGGACACAGGCCATTGCTGAAACATTGCAGTCCGCTAGACTGTGTAACCCAGCTGAAACCCTTCTGAATATCCACATGTGACTGTTTGCACACCGTCAGCTTCATCATCATCATCATCATCATCATCATCATCATCATCATCATCATCATCATCATCATCATCATCATCATCATCATCATCATCATCATCATCATCATCATCATCATCATCTAGTGCCATGCCGGCTGGCCTAGGCGTACATGACTCTCCACAGATTTCGGTCTTTATGTTCTGTATCAACTCTGCTGATGATATACCCTCATGCCACCGTCCCAATCCATTCAGCATCATTTCACTTGGACTGCCTCTCTTCCCCTCTATCTTTTCAGTTGTTACGATGTTCTCCAATGCCTCTCTTCTCATTACATGACCAAAGAAAGCTGTTTGTCTCTTTCTTATTTTTTTTTGGTATATAATGTTCTAGCTTCATTAGCCTCTTTCAGGCAATCGTTGTTAGTTAGCTTGACAGTCCACGGAATTCGCAACATTCGTCTCAGGAACCACTCTTTTGCTTCCAAGCTCTTCCTAATTTGTTCATTTACATTCCAAGATTCACAGCCATACAGTAAAGCATGTTCTATATATAGCACTTCAGCACTCTCTTTCTTACATTCAACGATAGTGACTTATTGCATAAGAAATTCTTCATTTTCTGAAATGCAGCTTTTGCAAGCCGTCGGCTTCACTTTTTCTTATTTAGCACATTTCACAACTGAACTTCTGCGCCGCCTTCCTAGCAACGAAGGATTTGTGTAATGGCCTAGCAACGTGTCATACCTAGACTTTTTCTGTGCGTATGTTAATGTTATTAAATTTTCAAGTTCCATGATTTTCTGTCGACATATTTGTGTTGTTCCTGAAGAAGATTACTATAATTGAAACGTCGAATCGTTGTGTCGTTGTATCACTTATGTTTACTATATTTTGTTTATGTCGTCATTGATGGTTCTCTTCCCCCCCCCCCCCCCCTCCCCCTTGTTATATAGGTTTGCTGTATTGGAGTTCATTGTAAAGTACGTACACTGTGTCTGTCTCTCTTTCTTTCTGTCTTTACCTCTGCCTGTATCTCTTTCTGACTGTATCCCTGTCTCTCCCCCACTCTCTCTCTCTCTCTCTCTCTCTCTCTCTCTCTCTCTCTCTCTCTCTCTCTCTCTCTCTCTCTCTCTCTCTCTCTCTCTCTCTCTCTCTCTCTCTCTCTCTCGCAATTAGACGTAATTGTTAAGTTTATAATTTTTATAATTTAACAACCACCGCCGATACATGAACAGTAACAAGTTGTGTTAAGTAAAGTAAGAGGCTGGAAGGAGCTCTGATTGAGAGTGTAGAGTGGCCGCCTTGGGCTCAGGTGATGACGGGTTCGGTCCTGGCATAGGGATGGGAACCCTCCCGTATGAGGCATTGGTGTCTAGTGATAGCCCACACCCGTTATTTCGTGGGTGGTCAGATGGATATCTATCCTTATTAGATAAGGGCGAACAGCAGGAGGTTCCGTGTGCAAGTTATGCAAGTATAAAATCCCACGGCAGTTGACAATCACCAGGAGTAGGTCGTAACTCCACTGTTCTGGCAAAACTGATAGGAAAGAAAACCTACCCACGGGGAGATAGAGCTCGTCACCGAGGATGGAGTCTGGTAGAGCCAGCAAGATCTATTCTAATACATGCCGTAGCAATGTTAAGGTTACGGTGTTATTAAGAGCCTAAAGCTCAACTTTAGTAAACACATTAACATAATAATGTGGAGAACTTACACACAGAAATCACAAACTACATGTTGCACGATGTATTGCCTGGCATTTTTCGCTGCATCTCGTCAGATACACAGTGCAGATTTATATATCTTATGAAGTGAATAGATGAATAATACTTAATCTGAAACAATTAAAACACATAGTCACAGGTATTGTTCGAATTTGGAACATCTGTTATCCACATGGTAGTTTTAGCTAAAGTATTATTAATGTATTCACTTCATGTGATATATAACCCTGCAGTATTCACTTGATAAGATGCAGCGAAACATGCCAAACAATAAACCGTGCAACATATTGTTTATGGCTTTTGTATTTACATTCACTTAGGGAAAAAATTGTTTTAAATGTTGACAACATATATCTTTTACGTGGGCACACATGTCAGTGAGTCATGTAACATTTCGCAATCACCTTGATCTCAAATGTTTCAGGAAAACACTTCAAAATCCGTGGACCATGAATAAAATTTTAACACGCCATGAGTTCTGGACAGCACATTAAACAGCAGCTTATCTCTGGAGTGTTTTGTGTGTGGCTACCGTTAGTATTCGCATCTTCCTCATGTTGGACTGGAAGTGCATGGTTCCGTTGCTCTGCTACTGAGTTGAGTGGGTGGCGCGGCACTATGAGCTGTGAATGTTGTGTGAAATGCTTTTACATCTTTCCGCTGTTGTTTGTAGCGTGAACTGCATGTTCGGAATAAAGAAGACCGGCTCTGTCGCAGAACTGATTGGTTTGCCTTATGCAGTAATGTGTGGCCACTGGTTTTCTAGTGACTGCCGCTTCCATTGACTATGAACTGTAGTTTTCGTGGAGGACTTGTGTGTTGGCATTCTGGCGGCGGCATTATGCACAGTGTACCTACGTGGGATGTTGGTTTGTCGAGACTCCTGTATGTTCCACATTTCACATGGGCCAATGAGTAGTATTTTGTGTGATATTAACTGGCATAAGAACGGAGCATAATGGGTACGACACGTTACCATGAAGTTGGAACCGCGACCAATAACTACTGACTCTGAACAGCAAACAATTCAGGTGATATTTAGCATTATGTCTCAGAAACTGAAAAACTGTTACCAAAATAAACGCAACGACGCGTATAACAGAGCCTGTACATTCTTGGTCAATAACAACCTCATCATCATCATCATGTGGAGGATCTTTGCACGCCGATCTCATCAGAGCGCATCGAAAAGCTTCTGACCCAGAATTCTCCTGCCTCAAACACCCTCGTAATGTCTGCAATGGCCTGAGTCCTTCTTCGTCCTGCTTCTTCTACCAGGAACCACACCTTCCTTCACTGTTCTTTCCCAGCTACTGTGATGTTTAATTTATACATGGTGTTTCAGTTTCTCAGACATGATCTGTCTATGAGCCAGTGTTCTTCAATGTCCTGATCTTGTAGAATTTCAGTATTTTTCATTTTCTAGTTCCACGATATTCTAAGAACTTTTCTGAAGTATGTGAGTTCTAAAGCCCCAATTTTCTTCTGTAGAAATAATGTTCTCTACTGCCTATAGTACTTGTGGTGTTGGAGCCTTGAGCTCTTGAGATGTTCTTGAGTCTGGGGAGTTAGGGCCGCCTGGCTAGGGCAGCCGAAGCGAACTGTGCAGGTTTAGATTTTATTTTTCCCCCGACAGATAAAAATTCCACACCTTACCGAGGATTCGAACCCGGGTCTCCCGAGGGTGATACTCGGTCAGCCACTCCTCTTCTTTAGTCATTAGTCGCGGTTCCAACTTCATGACAACGGGTCGTCCCCATTATGCTCAGTTCCTGTGCCACTGAATATCACACAAGATGCTCCTCACTGCCCCATGTGAAAAGTGGAACAGACAGGAGTCTCGACAAACCAACAGCCGGCACAGGTACACTGTGCATAATGCCACCGCCAGAATGCCAACACAAAAGTCCGCCACGAAAAATACATTTCATCCTCGATGAAAGCGGCAATCACTAAAAAACCATTAGCCACACATTACTGCATTAGGCAAACCAGTCAGTTCTATGACAACGCTGGGCCGTCATTATTCTGAACATGCAGTTCACGCTACAAACAACAGCGGACAGATGTAAAAGCATTTCACACGAAATTCACAGCTCATTGTGTCGCGCCACGCACTCACCTCAGTAGCAAGGCGACGGAACCATTCTTCCTCTTTAGTGATTGTGACAGTGTCCATGACTCACATCCATATGTTGTCAAGGGGAAAGATCCATGTGCTTAACAATTTTACTTTAAATTGTTGACTGGTGTTGTTCCATAGGTTTTTTTATACTGTTTTGTCTCTGCATTGCTAAGGGTAGTATAATGGCAAACTACTAACCTAATTCTCCAGTACATCACAAACAGCCAATAAATGCTTGGGTTGATTTCAACGTATTACATAACCTAATGACAGAGTCCTTAACCTTTGACCTTTTGCAAATCTACCCCATTACAAAAGTTTACCAATAAATAGCTACATACCTTGACCTTTCATAAATAGTGGGAAAAAGTTCTGGAATTGTCCTGTATACTTCAAAAAGTCCAGCTGGGAGGCGTGGTGGTGGAATGAAGAGACGACTGTGTCTTTGGGATTCCTGACTGTGAAAATTATCTTTGTTTTCTTCTCCTTCATCTAGTCGAGGGAAAAGCAGACAATAAACATTTTATAGTGCTGGGCAAAGATTCATGTAGAAGTCAAATATCTTTCGAATGTGGAAAGATGATATCGTCAGTTATCGTTTGTACATCTGGCTTCTTTGGCAGTGGGTAGTGAATGCGGAACGAAGAACGAGGTCAGCCATACGTGAATTGAGAGCAGATCGCATAGCCATGTTTCTCACAATGGTATGAACTTCGGCCGTTCAGAAAGCCAATGCAAACTACTGAGTGTAAAATGCATGACTTAAAAAACGCAAACGGTCAGTAAATGATGGGGTTGGGTGCAACGACCTGTAGAGGACAGGCAACTAAATTGTTTCACCGAAAAGTACCGTTCACCTGTATATCCGTGTTTGGAGTGGCATAGTGAGTAGTGTAGTAGCCTACAATCACAGAAGCCCAGTCAAACCCTGTTTGAGAAAGCAGCCGTTGGAATATAATCAGAGCTTCCCTTGAGCAAGACAAATGGCGGAAAAGGCAGTTCAGGTAGTGCACTTTTGGATAAGAAAGGTAGTCGAGTTAGTACAACTTTGGACAAGAAAGGTAGTCGAGGTAGTGCATCCTTGGACAAGACAGGTAGTGAAGGTAGTGCATCTTTGAACAAGAAAGGTAGTGGAGGTAGTGCCTCTTTGGACAAGAAAGGTAGTAGAGTTAGTGCATCTTTGGACAAGACAGGTAGTGGAGGCAGTGCATCCTTGGACAAGAAAGATAGTCGAGGTAGTGCAACTTTGAATAAGAAAGGTAGTCGAGGTAGTGCATCCTTGGACAAGACAGGTAGTGGAGGTAGTGCATCTTTGAACAAGAAAGGTAGTGGAGGTAGTGCATCTTTGGACAAGAAATTAGTGGAGGTAGTGCATCTTTGGACAAGAAAAGTAGTGGAGATAGTGCATCTTTGGACAAGAAAGATAGTGGAGGCAGTGCATCTTTGGACAAGAAAGATAGTGGAGGTAGTGCATCTTTGGACAAGACAGGTAGTGGAGGTAGTGCATCTTTGGACAAGACAGGTAGTGGAGGTAGTGCATCTTTGGACAAGAAAGATAGTCGAGGTAGTGCAACTTTGAATAAGAAAGGTAGTCGAGGTAGTGCATCCTTGGACAAGACAGGTAGTGGAGGTAGTGCATCTTTGAACAAGAAATGTAGTGGAGGTAGTGCATCTTTGGACAAGACAGGTAGTGGAGGTAGTGCATCTTTGGACAAGAAAAGTAGTGGAGATAGTGCATCTTTGGACAAGAAAGGTAGTGGAGGCAGTGCATCTTTGGATAAGAAAGATAGTGGAGGTAGTGCATCTTTGGACAAGAAAGGTAGTGGAGGTAGTGCATCTTTGGACAAGACAGGTAGTGGAGGCAGTGCATCTTTGGACAAGATAGGTAGTCGAGGTAGTGCATCTTTGGACAAGACAGGTAGTGGAGGCAGTGCATCTTTGGACAAGATAGGTAGTCGAGGTAGTGCATCTTTGGACAAGAAAGATAGTGGAGGCAGTGCATCTTTGGACAAGAAAGATAGTGGAGGTAGTGCATCTTTGGACAAGATAGGTAGTCGAGGTAGTGCATCTTTGGACAAGAAATGTAGTTGAGGTAGTGCATCTTTGGACAAGAAAGATAGTGGAGGCAGTGCATCTTTGGACAAGATAGGTAGTCGAGGTAGTGCATCTTTGGACAAGAAATGTAGTGTAGGTAGTGCATCTTTGGACAAGATAGGTAGTCGAAGTAGTGCATATTTGGACAAGAAAGGTAGCCTAGTTAGTGCATCTTTGGACAAGAAAGGTAGTCAAGGTAGTGCATCTTCGGACAAGACAGGTAGTCGAGGTAGTGCATCTTTAGACAAAAAAGGTAGTCGAGTTAGTGCATCTTTGGACAAGACAGGTAGTCAAGTTAGTGCATCTTTGGACAAGAATGGTACTCAGAAACTCTTCTCGATGGGCAAAGATATTTTTAGGAGAATTATCCTTTTCTTGTGACATGGTGGCTTTGATTGCGATATCCTTTTAAAGGACACGGAACTAACTCTTTTATAAATACATTATCTGGGTTCATTCCCCGTAATATTGCACTTGGGTATACCATGTTTATTTGGAATCATCATTACTAAATGCCAAACATCAATACAAATAAAACAAAAAGGTTCAAACTGGACGCACCTGCGTAGGAAGATGTTCAAACCAGAGATGGGTATTTAGAATACGCCTGGTCTGAACGCTGTCCCTCATTTCTGGTGTGGCCAATTCCATGAAACAGGCCAACTTCCCAGTGTCTGAGTGCACGGCCCGGCCACTGACGATCATCGAGAGTATCTCCCAGGTCCAGTGACATCCTGCAGACAGGTGGATAGGCACATAGATAGGAAGCTATATATTAATAGTTACTGATGTATAGACCGACCGACCGACCGACCGACCGACCGACCGACCGACCGAGAAAGAGAGATAGAGAGATAGAGAGACAGACAGACAGACAGACAGACAGATAGGTAGATAGATAGATAGATAGATAGATAGATAGATAGATAGATAGATAGATAGATAGATAGATAGATAAAGCTTAGTGTATCCAATTAAAACCGTGACAAATTACCAGTTGCAATGTATCCAATTAAAAATATGTCATCGTCTCTGAGAGGTATGTTCTTGACTCGTCTGTAGTTGCCTTCGCCAAAGGGGGGCACATGTTTTCCGTTAAAGAGACCTAGTTTTAAGGATGACCCGTGTTTATCGTCCACGTATACGTCAGGTCTGGGTGTCATGATCTCATGCAAGAGTATTTCCTGTTGGACAGGGGATACATGTTTAGGAAAAGTAAGAAGAAGTAAGAAATATAGTTAGTTAGTTAGTCGACAGATCATCCTCGTTGCACATCGAACCATTCAGTCCATAAGTGCTCGGATCCCCTCCTCAGCAAATCCCGCAGCGTGTAGCGGCTAACGACGCCAGTTC
>JACEFZ010000917.1:55000-125000 GCA_014155875.1 Cepaea nemoralis
GATGTGCGGGAAGGGGATGGTTTGGCTGGTGGGGTATGTATGTGTCCCTGGGTGTGGGTGTGTGTGGGTAGGTGAGGTTGTGTGTGTGTGGGTGGGTGATGTATGACTAGGTGGGAGATGGACCTCATAACATTGTAATTTGTCTTGATTATGTTTACAACATTAATTTCATAATGTTTATCTTTCTTCCTATGTAAATATATAATGCTCTTGATGAACGAAAGACGAGTGATTGGAAGGGCCGAATGTAAGACGGGCCTGCGTGCCCAATTTGTGACCCTTTTAAAATAAAGTTGATTTGATTTGATTATCTAGGGGTATTGTGATCGAGAAATGTTTGGTTGGGGATGGGTGGGGGTGTGTGGGTGCGTAGTGGAGGATGTGTGGGTGAGTGAGTGTGTGTTGGAGGATGGGTGGGGAATGTGTATATGGGTTGGGAGAGGTGTGTGGTGTGTTGGTTGGGGATATGTGTGTGGGTGGGGTATGTGTGTGTGGATGGGGGATTTTTGTGGTGTGTGGGTGGGGGTAAGTGCGGTGGGTGGGTGAGGGTATCTGTGTGGGTGTGTGGTGCGTGGGTTGGGAATATTGCGTGGTAGGGGATGTATGTGATGTGCCGGTGGGGGATGTGTGTGGTGGGGGATTGGGTTAGGGCATGTGTGGGTGAGTGGAGGATGTATGTGTGGGTGGTCGGGTGTGTGTGAATGGATTTGGGATGTATAGGTGGTTAGAGAGATGTGTGTGTGCGTGGGTAGGGAGATGTCAGTTGGTGGGGATGTGTGTGTATGGTTTGGGGATGTGAGAGTGGATGTGCGATGTGTGGGTTAGTGGGGGATGTGTGTGTGCGTGGGTGGGGAATATGTGGTCGATGGAGGTGTGGATGGGGGATGGGTGGTTGGAGGTGTGGGTGGGGAGAGGATGTGTGGGTTAGGATGTGTATGTGGGTGGGCGTGGGATGTGTGGGTTGGTGGGGGATGTTTGTGGGTGGCGAGTGTGTTTTGGTTGGGGGAACAGGCGAGGGCAGTGTGTGTGGGTGGGGGATGTACGGGAGGGGGATGGGTCGGTTGGTGGGGTATGTATGTGTCCCTGGGTGTGTGTGTGTGTGGGTAGGTGGGTGGGGTGATGTGTGGGTAGGTGGAAGATGGGCCTCATAACATGGTAATTTGCCTTGTTTATGTTCACAACATTCATTTCACAATGTTTATTTTTCTTCCTATGTAAATGTATAATGCTCTTGGTGAATGAAAGACGAGTGATTGGAAGGGCCGAATGTAAGACGGGCCTGCGTGCCTGTCATGGAACGGCTGAGAATTCACCTGGTAAAACTCCCAAAAGTACAGTTCCGGAGTTCCTGCAAGCTTCCCAAAAGTCAAGTTCCCCATTTCCGTCAACCTAGAACAGCCGACCTAGTCTAAGGGATACAACCGAGGTAATAATGTACCCCACGCAAGGGCGATTGGTGGCCCTTGACTTCAAGACGATTCGGGTGAGTGATGCTCAACCCAACCAGATCCGGTAAACGCATGCGTAATAACCTTCTCAGAACAAAGACAGGCTCAGTTGAGATCCGGCCTTGCTAGAGAGAAGTTGTGTTTGGACGACTGTGTTAATTCGTAAATGGGAAAGAGGATGCCCTTGTCTTGCTGTTTGTCGAAGAAAACTGACATAGTCCAGTGTTGAGACGGGAGCTCCTTAATTCTGAATGCACAGTTTGTCTTAAGGTACGTTAAACATATTTAGATAAATAATGTGTGTCGATACCGCGTTGACCCGAAGCTGATCGACTGCATGTCCCGCCCGGCGCACAAAGGTCAGTCAGGGGTGAACATGTGGGCTTGTGTTTTAACTCAACACTGCAGGCTAGTTGAACACGATGGAGTGTAGGCCTGTTTTGTACTTACAATTGTACAAGTGGGTGAATGCGTGTTATCGCCGCTACAAGTAGTTAGGGAAAATTAGGACAGGCCCAATAGTGTTAGTAGTCCGAGTTCACTCCTGGGCGGCCTTAGAACTCTAGCGTAGTTGACGCAACCGGAAGTTGGCGAAAACGTTGTAGAACATAGGTCGAGTGAGGTATCAGGGAACTCGGCCGAACTAGACGAAACCCATGCGATGGTCACCGGACGTGTCGAAGGTCATTCGAAGGACATTGCGGGTGTCGAAGTTCGAATTCTTTGGTGTGGCGACCACTGGCTTTGCTGGGCTTTCCTCTTACTCTTTATGTGATTGGTTGCCGTAACGGAACACCATCTTGATAGGCAGTTGGTTCCCGAGAGGTTGACACTGGAGAACTGGGGGATGCGACAGAGCTGGTCACAGCCAGCTGAACACCGTTCCAAATGCTCTGACCCTAACTAGGGGAGGAGGGAACGGGATGTGGACTTCCGCTACAGGGGGATTTCCCTGTATAATCTATTTATTTCCCGGATCGAATCTCGAGCTCCGGGAAACCTAGTGTATAGTGGGTAATCATAAAAGAGAACCAGGGAGAGGGGGCTACATCCGAGGGAGGAGAATTGGGTTGCCACCGACCCTCCTTCAGGGCCATTATGTCTCTAGGTACTTTTAACCTACTAACCTGGTGTATTGTGTCATTAGAAGTCGTTTCAGGACGGAATGAGTTCGCAGACACCCTGACTAGATACACAGCCCTACCCTAGACTGGTTCGAGAAGGAGGATAGTTCAGCCAACACTTGTTAGAACCCAGACCTAGTTCATCTTCGGCAGTGGATCCTGGTCTGTGAGGCTGCTGGCCGTGTCATGGCGACACCGGCCTATGCTGAGTACACATAGTAGCGTGTAACCCTGGTGGTAAGTCTGAGTCACGATATTCACACATGGTGTTATCTTTGGCAGGTTCTATCTTGTGAGAGACCTAATTGCCGGGACCAGAGAGAGATGACGGAGTGACAGTGGTAGCATTGCTAGCTTACATGCATGACGGGAGGTGACGCTTCCACACAGCACCACATCACAGCGACGTCTCCACTCCGCCACAGACCAGTCCCCGTTGTCAACCTTTAAGTGATCTTCAGTCAGTCCAAATGGTATTAATATGTCTACGCACGGGCGAGTATATTGTCCTCGTATATGTGAACATTCTGACATTGTGACCCACTAGCCCAACTATTAGGGTAGAACTATCTCACCCTTTACGTCAGGATGACCTGGTGTTTCTGGAACGGCTGGACACTTCATGATATGAAGTTTGGTGACATTAGCTACAGGGTCACCGGCTACAGAGATTTCTGGTGAGTGAAAGAGGCTACTTAATCCTAGCCCATGACTGTTACCAACTCCAAGTGCTTATATAGGACTGGTGATAGGAATCTTGATAACTACAGGGTCAGCAGCTATTTCAGTGACTTGAACTGTGTTATATGGTTGCTTCCACTGACATTTATATATCACCAGCTTTACCAGTGAACCTTTCGGTGATTGGCCTCAGGGACTTCTCCTGAGAGGTTATTCGGACGTCATCACGTACCCGAGCAACACGGAGTCACCCCATCTATCCTACATTGAGTCCAGCTGAGTCTACACCTAGCTAGAGACGCCCGACACTGTGTGACAAGATGAGTGACCTCTTTAGCCATGTGGTATCGTGCTCTGTGTACCGTGATGAGTAAGACGGCCTGAGGTTAATCCAGATAGCCATATCTTCTATCTCCTGGCGGTTGCCAGGATTCTCTCATGGACATTTTCATTGTTGTCATTCATCTTGTACATTATACCATCTAGTCAGTATGTGTAGATACCAGGGTTGTGTCATCTGTTCTGGATGCGAGGTGAAAGAGGTATAGTCCAGCGGTTGATAGTGAGAGAGACAGGAATCCATGGGCTGGTGGGGTCTGTAGACTGAAATTGATTGTATTCCCAGAGTGCCTCTATCCCGTTATTAAGGTGTGATAGTATCCTCCCCTCACCCCAAGGGAATACCATTACAGTGCCCAATTTGTGACCCTTTTAAAATAAAGTTGATAAATAAATAAAGTTGATATCTAATGATGTTTTATGTCATCGATGATGTAAATGTACTTTTATTATGTTCCTTTATACCAGTGCATTAAGAGTGTTGACCGATTAGCGTGTTAGGGGTATCCCCTATCAAAGGAGATGTAAGACGCCTCCTTTCCTCCGTTAGTCTATTGAACGCCCTTGGGCAAGGTGGAGTACCCGTTTAGCCCTCCCTCCCCGAATCAGGATTACGTGAAGCCATACGAGCAGGTGGTGGATGGAGTGGGAAAGCAGCCGACAGATTGTTGTTGGTTATAGTCTGCACTCTGCAGCGATAGACAGATGATCTCATCAGTAGAGACAATTTATATGGTCACCGACTAGAACAGTCACCACCCAGAAGGAAAGCATCGGCAAACTACCTTCTGCAAAACTTGCCAAAAAACCGTAACAACCATGAAAGAAAACATAATAAGAAAGAGATCTGGCTGCAAGACCCCCAGGCCAGGCAGATCAGATAACGCTGAGGAAGAGTGGGATACAGAGGCCAGTACTAGTAATCGTATTATAGAGTTAACCCGGCGGTGTTACCAAGGAAATCTTATGTGCCCGACTGATAAGTAGAGTGAGACTAGGAATGTGGAATGTGAGAAGTCTGTATGGGGGAAAGCTTAAGATTGTATGTGATGAGATTGAGAGGTTAAATATTCAAATCCTAGGATTTAGTGAACATCGCTGGAGAGGAAAGGGACATTTTACAACTGAAAATGGAAGTCTTTTCATATATTCTGGTAGAGATGTTGTAGGCTAGAGCGGAATTGTATTTTGTTTAGAAAAAACAACTGCAAAAGCTTTAATTGGATACAACCCGGTTAGTAATAGAATCCTCACAATCAGACTTAAAGGACATCCAAAAACACCACTCTCATACAGATATATGTAGATGCATCAACAGCGGAGGAAGATGAAGTTGAAGAGTTTTACAGCATACTGCAAAATACATTACATAAAATTGGTAATAATGACATAATAATAAAAATGCTAGATTGTAATGCTAAAGTGGGTACAGGAAGAGCTGAGCATGAGAGGTTTAGGAAAATTTTAGTTGGGAAACAGAAAAGATGCAGGTGACAAATTAATTGAATGTTCCACAGAAAATGAGTTAGCGATAGCCAACACACTTTTTAAACAACAACCAAGAAGACTCATCACGTGGATGTCCTAGGACAGTACTATCAAACACCAGATATATTATATTTTATTAGTTTAGTTTAGTTTAGTTTAGTCGACGGATCAACATCACGGCACACGGGTGTAACCCATAAGTGCTCCGTTTTTCTCATAACTCAAATCTGCGTATGGAGAAACTCAGCTCAGTGCACGAACTCCGTAGCACCGGCGAGGATCCTGAAATACTTTGGGTAGATTTTTAATCTCGAAATTTTGCCCGGGCAGCGCCGTTAGTCTACTCTTTTTCGATTTGCAACTGCCAAGGGATATTTTACTTGCGCAACAATACACACGGGCGTCCGATCTCACTACCCAGAGACCAACGGACATTTTATTACTAGAAGTCCACATGGACAAATCCCGGTCCTCACCGGAGCTTGAACCCGGGACCTCCAGCACTCGAGGCGGACACCATACCTCTAGACCACTCAAAGAAGATGGAGAACAAGCATTGGCACCTTATAGTCTTGACAGACGATAGCTTGTTACATTGTGCTTCAAAAAGGGTTAATAACTACAACCCATGGCCGTGGCGAATGTAACTGTTAAGGCCAATTCGCGCTGTAAATGTTCGTCCATAGTGGATGCATGTGACCAAGCATAACATTGACAAAAAAACCTACGAAAAGCAGACTGTGATACAGTACATCAGCTATTAGAAGCAGGTGTGAAAGTAAAACTCAAAAAGCTTACCCGGGGACCAAGGCCACTTCGTTTTGATCTCACAAAAATACCAGATGCATACAATGTAGAAGTGAAGAATCGTTGTGGGTCTTGATGTCTATACAGGAGGAATTGACAACTGAAGAATTGGCAGTACATGCTAGAGATTTCGTGATAACTGCAGCCAAAGATTTAATTCCGACCAGGAACAAGCAACATAAACAGTGGATTATATCTGACACGTTAGAATGAATAAAACGACGAAAGGAACTGAAACGGAAAGGATGTGAAACCGATAACAGCAGAATTAAGTATAAATCTTTAACTCGAGAAATAAGAAAGAACACGCGAAAGGACAAAACCCAATACATACAAGATTGCTGTACCAGAACAGAGCATTATCACAAGAATGGAAGCGATTACAAAATGTTCAAAGAAATGAAGGTATTGACAAAAAAATTTCAATCTCAATTAAATGCTATCTGTGACAAGTTGGGAAATACCCTAACGGAATCTAAGAAAATTTGAGAAAGATGGCAGAAATACTGCAGTGGAATGTATGATATGAATGAATGTGAGTATGTTAATGAGATAGATGAACCAAGGATATCAGAGACATAACCTGAACCTTCATTAGATGAAATTGCACGGGCAATAAAGAACCTAAAGAATGGTAAATCACCTGGATGTGATGAGATACTAGCTGAACTAATTAAAGAGGGAGGAGAAGAAACCATACAAATATATCACTCATTATGTAAAAAAGATATTGGCATATGGTGTATGGCCAAACGATTGGAAGAGAACTATCTTCATTCCAATATCAAAAAGGGCTACCTGAAATTATGACCAACTATCGAACTGTCTCACTGATCAGTCATGCAAGTAACATTCTACTAACAATCATAATGGGAAGAACGTCATAAAAAAATGGAAGAAGAGATTAACGTGGTTAAAGCTGAACTTAAACAAGGAAGAGGACCAATAGATACCATAATCAACATGCGTTTAATGATGGAGAAGTGTAGAGAATTTAATGTAAACCTATTCTCATGTTTTGTGGATTATTCAAGAATAGATGGCGAGACATCAGATTGGTTTGGCATCAGCAAAGCGTACGTCAGGGCTGTGTACTGTCCCACTATTTGTTTAACCCGTACTCTGAAAATATAATGAGAAATGTCAGAGATGATATAAACAGGGAGCACTATGATGCCCTAAATATCGGTGGTCATGAAATACCAGAGATTCGATATGCTGATGATACATTATTGCTATCCACGTCATTAATGGTCAATCAATCAATCAATCAATCAATCAATATATCAATCAATCAATCAATCAATCAATACATCAACATATCAATCAATCAATCAGTCAATACATCAATCAATTAATCAATTAGTAAATCAGATGCCGTGTCCACAATGAAGGTTGACTGCAATGGATCTCCAACATTGTCTGTCTCTCGCCCTGACTGTACAATCTCAGACTGAAGTTCGTCCATCTCTTGATGTTATATTCCCACTTGTATCGTTATCTACCTCTTGCTTGCTTGCCCTCAACCTTGCCATCCAGTATGAGTTTTATAAGAGTGTTATATCTTTTAACGCATCTCTGCCGTACACATGTTTTTCATCTCTATGGGCGAAGAATAATTATTTCCGCATCTAACTGACACATCTACTTGTTCCCAGTACAAGTTACTAATAACTTTCCGTCTACTCCTATATCTTGAAGGCATATAATTAGTCGTTCATGTTGTACTCTATCGAAAGATTTCTTGTAGTCTATAAAACAGGCATATCTATGTTTCTGAACTTCTATGTAGTAATCAGTTAACATCCTCAAACAGATTATTGCTTCTCTGGTGCCGCTGTTTTTGCGGAACCCAAACTGTTCTTCAGGCAATTCCTCATCTATTTTATTTTGAATTCTTTCTTGAATTACCTTGAGTAGTATCTTATTTATATGGTTTATTAAGCTATTAGTTCTGTAATCCTCATAATCAACAGCTCTTGGCTTCTTGGGTAGTGTGATGAAAATGGATGTTCTAAATTCTTTGGGAATGTACCCAGTATTATACGAGCATATATCATTACATAATTCTGTGATAGTTTCAATGTCAAAGCTGGATAAGGATTTTATCACCACAGAATGGTATAAAACAACTAATAACTTCATCCCAAAGGAATAGCGAAAATCACAACCTGTATCTTAACATAGCAAAAACATAGATAATGCATACAGATATAACTATGATGCGGAAAAATATATGTTAATGAGGAACAATTGGATGTTGTGGAAAATTTCGAATATCTTGCATTATTAATTACCAGCAATGGTGACACAATGAAAGAAATTAAAATACGAACATCTATTGCTCTTCAAAAACTAAAACAACTGAATAAATTGTGGAGGGGGACAGATAGAACTACAAACATTATCATTTTAAGAGCATGCATCTTACCCGTTGCAACCCACGCCTGTGAGGCCTGGAAACTTACTAAACAAGCTGAGCGATTCTGCAAGGGACATATTACTGAATGAATGAATGAATGAATGAAGAGTGTTGATGTGCTACATATAACCTGCATGTTTGCATGGATGTGAGAAGTGAAAAATGAATTGTCAAGCTGAAAAGCATCTAAAGGCAGTGAAATTGTGGTTTCTGAGGTAAATTTATACCACGGACAGACAGAAAAACTAATGAGCAAGATCTACAAGAAACAAATGGCAATCGTAGGCTGATTAGAGAAATAAGACGTAAACAGTCAAAAATTTTGGTTCACGTTCATTCAGTAGCATGTCCTTTGCAGAACCTCGCTCCCATAACAACCTTCCGGAAAACCTCTCGATCATAAGCAAGATGTCCCGCGTCTGATACACCCATCTGGAGATCATCCGCCACATCCTGCACCCACCTTCTTTTTGGCCTTCCTTTTCCTCTCTTCCCAGGCATATACCCCTCCATTATTGTTCTCTCCAAACTTTTATGACGTTTCAAGTGACCAAAATATTTCACTTTTCTTTGTTTTATCGTCTTTAATAGCCAACCTTCTTCAATATTCAACTCTTGAAGTATGGATGCATTTGTTCTTTTCTTTACCCAAGATATTCTTAGAACTCGTCTATAACATTTATATTCAAAGGCGTTTATGCGCTGTTCAGCTTGTTTAGTAAGTGTCCGTGTCTCACAGGCGTATGTTGCAATGGGAAAGATGCATGCTCTTAAAAATCTAATTTTTGTAGTTCTATATGTCCCACATCATAATTTATTCAGCTGTTTTAGTCTTTGAAGAGCAATTGATAGTCGCCGTTTAATTTCTTTCATTGTGTCACCGTTGATGGTAATCAATGAACCAAGATATTCAAAATTTTCCACTACCGCCAATTTTTCCCCATTGATGTATATTTCTTTCTCCATAGTAGTTTTATTTGTATGCATTATCTTTGTTTTTGCTATGTTAAGATATAAGTTGTAATTTTCACTATTCAATTGGGTTGAAGCTATTAGGTTTTCTATGCCATTATGTGTTGTGGATAGTAATACTGTATCATCAGCATATCGAATCTCCGGTATGCCATGACCGCCGATATTTAGGGCATCATATAGCTCCCTGTTTATATCATCTCTTACATTTCTCATTATATTTTCGGCGTACAGGTTAAACAAATAGGGTGACAGCACGCAGCCCTGACGGACTCCTTGCTTGATGTCAAACCAATCTGATGCCTCGCCATCTATTCTAACTGCTGCTTGTTGGTCTAGATAGAGCATTTTTATGAGCTGTACTACATGTGATGGACAGCCCATATTCCTCATGATTTCCCAAAGTTTCTGATGTTGTACACAGTCAAATACTTTTGAATAATCCACAAAACACGAGAATAGGTGTCAAAGACTGAAGTATAGAGGTCTGATGTCTGCCTCAAGATAGAAGACCACCGGGAAGAGTGGTCAACCTCAAGTAGATTAGAGGTAACACAGTGCCCCGATATGAGGGCAGGGTAGGTGATAGGAAGGGGGACTATTAACTAGTTCTCTCATGAAACACGGAGGTATCGACCAGATAGTTAGTACTCTGGTCACGGCAGAATCACGCCTACGTGATAGCCACGGAGAAGTGGATTGCCACTCAATAGGAGACGGCTGCTATAAGCGTGCTGAGTGTGACAGCACGCAAAAAGCCGAAGGACGCACAAGGTCCTTCCGCGTGCTGTGTAGCCACGCGAGTAGGAAAGTCAGACTGGGGACTGACTTCTTAGCGAGCGCATCGTTTAGTGTCGATAGGAGTTTTTGTAGCCAAGTAGATAGAGATTAGCAATAGGGTTAGGAAACTAGTGATAGGCAATTCTGTGGCTTTGTGTGTGATTTGATAGCGACTGTTTTGTAAATGTAAAGAGCCAACGGCAATAAAATGTATCATCCATTTCCTCTCACACGACTTGCAAGTTCCTTGTGTGGTGCGAGAGAAGTAATCCTATGATGCCTGAAACATCGGTTGCTGACAGGCTAGGATTAATGTGGTGTCAGAAGTGTGGCTTGGACAAATGTTCAAGCTAATACACTTACCCACGGCTCTAGACTAAGGTTACTAGTAGTGAATTACAAGGTTTAATTTGTGTCAGTGACTGATGACGTGTGCAGACTAGAACAAGTTGCGAGCTAAGCTGTGCCTATCGTGACAAAATAATGCTTATTTGTGCTTATTGAAATATTATGTACTTAAATCATGTGTTCTTCGAAGTTGTAAGTATTGATATTATTATTTTCTTTCATTTATTTATGTAATTACTTATTTGTTTATGAATAATTATCAAATATGATTCATGGCGGAGCGATACACATGCCAGCAACATTATCGATTTTTGCAAGCTAAAAATAGCGCTGCGCCTCTGACGTATTGCGACTGACAAGCAGTTGTTTTACGCCATTTGCATTCAGCATCTGAGTGTTTACAAATCGCCAAGCCGCTGCCCGCCTGAATCTGTGCTTTATATTAACTATTATTTGTTTATTTAAGTTAGTGAATGAATATATTTATTTATTTAAACATTATTATTATATTTATATTTATTTCAAAGCAGTTATTGAATTTTTTTCGTACTTTTCCTATTTGTTTACCGTCGCGATGGCACTACTTTTGGCTATGCAAATTAAACTTGGTCTGCACAACACTTCCATAGATTAAACTAGATTAGGAACGAAAGGCATAAGACGGTAGAACGAAGACAGGACATTGACATTTAATATTAATTAAACTACATTCTGTTTGTCCGGGGGCATGTCATTGTGATTGTACCAAATTGTCAAAAATTATATGTCGTTTGCAATTTGTTAATTGTTGCTGCTCTGTGAACCAGGGTGAACAACAGCTGGTTAGAAAAGTAACTCGTGTGTATGCCGAAGTGCCAAACGAGGGGACCTGAGTTGCCAAACGATTGTGCCTGATTTTCGGGAACATTAAGATGAGTATACTCAACATATTTGGCATGCAATGTGATTAATAATGCATCTCTTTTTCAGCGTGTGATGCATTAGCATATTTTTGTGCTCTGTTTTTCAGGATAAAATTTTCCAGGTTATAAACTAAGAGTAAAATTTGTAGTGCTCAGAGATTAAGAAACATAACATATCTAAGATAAATAAGACATATCGAATATAAATAAGTGATTAAAGAGTTCAGTGCCTGTCAACAGTAACTAATTAGCCAACAACATGGCTACTCTATCTGACTTTCATAAAAGCAGGCAAAGAATTACAATACACAGGAAAGGAGCTAGAAAAATATGCTGATAAGAAATTTAAAGAAGCAAAAGATGCTGAGACAGCTGAACGTGCACGAAAAGAGGACGCGGAGAGAGATGAACGTGCACGAGAAAGACAACACCAAAAGGAGATTAAGCAACAACAGTTAGAACATGATAAGGAAATTAAACATAAGAAATAGAGATTAAACATAAAGAATTAGAATTAAAGCAAAAGCAATTAGATCAAGAAAAGAACTAAAGCAAAAAGAGATAGATGAAATGGCAAGAGTTAAGGAAAAACAAATACAAGTGGAAATCAGAGACACAGTTAAAGATGAAAGGTATGGATGTAGACTCACACGTAGAGATCTCTGCTACTAAATTAAAAAGTCCAACAAGAAGAAAATAAGTTCAATAAATACAAAAATATTATTAAACCATTCTGTAAGAAGATTCCATATCAGCCTGGACAGAAAATGTCGAGTATCAGTTTAAATACCACCAAGTTCCAATAGAGATGTGGGCTATGATTTATATGAAGAACCTGAGTGGTGAGCCCCTTAAAGTGATAGAATCAATACCAACTGATCTTAGATCTAACTATCAGTACATCCATGATAGGATAATGCAACACTTTTTACTTGATGCCCCTGGGTATCAGGTTCAGTTCTCAAATTTAAAACCAAAACCTAGTGAGACTTTCATTGATTACGTCTCAAATGTCCAAAGTGTACTAAATAGGTGGCTTAATGCAGCTAACATAGGAAAAGACTTTGACAGACTTAAAAATTTAATAGCGATGGATAAAGTCATATCCACCATACCATCTCCATTTGCTAAATTCCTGCAGCAGTCAGACATTGAGACCATAGAACAATTTGAAAAGAAAGGCTCTGCATATTTTTCCTCAAATAGAGATATTTTTAAGACTTCAAATAACGACTCTGAAATAGTTTCTTTTGTAAAGGACCAACCTAAAAACTATCAGAGTAATAGAAAACCATTTCATAGAGTCGACAAGAAAGATAGAAAAGTGTCAAAATGTATCTACTGTCAACTTTTGCATGACACTTATTCTATGTGTGATAAATCGCCTAACTATCCGGCACATCTTGAGAATGTCATTAAAAAGCAACAAAACAAGAGAACTGCATACAGGCGTGCAATCAAATGCTTCTTTTGTTCCAGCTACGGCCATTATTCAAATAAGTGCCTGGGCCGCCAACGTATGAAAGCCAACAATGCTATTTTGATTGATACATCTTCTGATAGTGGTAGTGAGACTGAGTGTGAAGTTGAAAATGAATTACCTATTAACCAATCTGAAGATGTGTGTTGTGTAAACGATATGTTAAGCTTTGACAGTTGTGAACGATGTCACCAATTTCATGCAGACGGAAAATTAGAATGTGGACATACAGTACCATTCTCAACTGAGAATGTAAATGCAGCATTAGCCTCCAGAGGCAATTTGGTGTTCCACAATGCAATGGTCAACGATAGACCATGCCAATGTTTGCTAGACAGCGGCAGCACCCTTATTGGTCTTATAAAGGAACTGGTGAGTCCAGATGATTATACAGGCGACTCTGTCAAATGCCGAACCTTTTCGGGTAACATTGAAATTTACCCTTTGGCCAAAGCCCGTATTAACACTCCTTTCCTTTCTGGTACCTTTACTTGTGCAATACTTGACAACCCTTGTACTGATTTAATTTTGGGTTGCTTACCCCAATTGAAATAATGCACTAGCGATGAAATAGCTGCATGGGAAAAGTTAAATGCAGCTAATGCAACAACCAGAGCAGACGCTATGAAACATCAAGACACACTACAAGATGAGAGACTACTGTTGCTATCACCAACTAGCACGGATGATACCACCAGACAAAAATTCATAGAACAGCAGAAAGCTGATCCTAGTGTGTCTCCATATTTAAAATTATTGAAAGAAAGAGCCAAAGTGACAAAAAACGCATCATGGTTCTTTAGACTTAATAATGGCATTCTTACTAGGTATTATACAACTGGTAACCATGAGATTCAGCAAACGGTGTTACCTGTACAACACCGCCTAACTGTGCTAAAGATTGCACATGAGTCACCGTTTGCTGGTCACCTTGCATATGACAAAACCAGGGCCAGAATTCAGGCTCATTTTTATTGGCCAGGTTTTTGTAATGATATAAAATTATTTTGTCGTTCTTGTAATGTCTGTCAACAACTAGTACGTAAGGGTAAACATCCTACAGCTGAAGTACAACCTTCTACACTGGCTTCTAGGCCATTTGAGAGTGTGGCGGTAGATATTGTTGGACCCCTGAATCAGGTGTCCAGCAAAGGAAATCGCTTCATATTAACGATGGTCGACCTATGTTCAAGGTGGGTTGAGGCAGTAGCTTTGAAATACATCACCTCCAAAGACGTTGCCAATGTATTTCTACACTTGTTCTCACGATTCGGATTTCCACATACCATCTTATCCGATCGTGGAACTCAATTCATATCGGCTGCAACGCAAGCCCATACAAAAATGTTAGGGATTAAACAGCATTTTACAACAGCGTACCATCCAGCCAGCAATGGGATAGTAGAGAAAATTAACGGAGATCTTAAGCATATGCTGGCTAAGGTAACAGCAGAAAACCCAGCTGATTGGGATACACTGTTACCAACAGTGCTGTTCGCCTATCGGGAGATCCCCCATTCAAGCACGGGTTTCTCACCGTTTGAATTAGTATACGGGGCTAACCCACGTGGACCCCTAACCATTTATCATCAGGTAATAACTAATTCCATTGAAATTCCAACCCCAAAAACACCTTATGAAATGGTGACAGAAACACGAGATAAAATCACGAAATCGTGTATCATAGCTAAGGCAGCTTTGGAGAGGAAGGGTCAAATCTACCGCCAATACGCAAACAAAGGTGCGAGAACAATGATCTTGAACCAGATCAAGACATACTTCTGTTACTTCCAGACAAACGAAATTTATTATTGACCTCATGGCAAGGGCCATTCAAGGTGGTACGAAAAATTTCAGATGTCGACTATGAAATATCGATAAACGGACACTTAAAGATATTTCATGTCAACATGTTGAAACCCTACTTTTCACGACAAGAGACAGAAGTAGAGACAGACGAACACATTGCACCCACACCTAGTGATCAGACGACAGACGTACACAACGCAACTACACTAGTTAGCGAGACTGGCAAATCCGACGATATCCATACACTTAGTGAGCTTACAGAATACGCACTTAGCACCACCACCGTACTGAATCAGGTAGACGACGACGGAATGGAACTACCTGTTCCTATTGTGGACAAGACTGCTACATTAGATAGCATACGGATAGAACAGGGACTAACAGACGGTCAACGACGACAATTAATAGAATTAGTGACGGAGTATAAAGACATATTTTCTGACATTCCAGGTAGGACGGACAGAATCGAGCACTCCATTCTTCTTTCGGACTCTAAGCCTATCAAATGCAGGCCGTACTCTATCCCACTCAGCTATAGAGAAAGTCTAAATAAGGAAATTCTTAATTTAGAAGCTAGTGGGATCATCCAGAAATCTACATCTGAGTACTCCTTTCCAACCGTCCTAGTTAAGAAAAAAGACTCCACAATTCGTCTGTGTGTGGACTATAGAAAGCTCAACAACGTCACTAAGATCGACGCAGAACCAATTCCTTCCTGCGAAGATCTTATTCTTGACATGTCCACCTCCAAAATCTTTTCTAAATTAGATCTTACTAAGGGATATTGGCAGGTCCCTATGCAGACTCAATCCATTCATCTTACTGCTTTTTCAACACCTTTAGGACTTTACGAGTGGCGTTTTCTTCCTTTCGGACTTCGAAACGGTCCTGCCACTTTCGTACGCTTAACTAGAGATTTACTTCATGGAGTGACGAATACAGTGACGTATATAGATGATATATGTGTCCATACAGATGACTGGACAACACACTTACTGAAACTAAGACATGTCTTCGATAGGTTGCGACTCTTCGGTCTCACTGTCAAACCGAGCAAAGTCGAATTGGGCCTAAAAGAAATTGATTTTTTGGGTCATGTCATTTCACAAGGTCAACTAAAAACTGACAATAGAATTATTACCAAAATTATGAACCTGACCATGCCTACAACAAAGAAGCAGGTCAGAAGCCTTTTGGGTTTAGTAAATTACTATAGCAAGTTCATACCAAACCTAGCTGAAATTACAAGTGTATTTTCAAATGTTTTAAAAGCATCTGTAAAATTAGATGTCAAAGATGCATTATTAATTTCTGCATTGTCAAAATTGAAAATCCTGTTTAGTAATGTACCAATCCTCCGCTTGCCTAATCCTAGGCTCGTTTATTATCTTAGGACAGATGCCAGCAGAATCTCCATCGCTGCAGTACTAGGCCAGTTTTATGATGGCATCTTCCATCCGATTTGCTACGTGAGCCGTAAGATCACACCTGCTGAGTCCAGATATTCCATATCAGAGTTGGAAGCCCTAAGCGTCATCTATGCGGTTAGGAAGCTGCATCGATTTCTAGCGGGTGTTCACTTCGTTGCCCAGACTGACAACTCCCCAATCACGGTCATACAAAGTGGTGTGCATCGGAATGACCGTATATACAGGTGGTCGTTAATACTACAAAATTATACTTTTAGTATAGAGCATATTAAGGGTAAGGACAACATTCTGGCTGATACCCTTAGTCGACCATCTGAGGTAGAAATACCGGAGATTCCACATGAGAATGTAGAGTAATAGAGGTTAAATTAGTACATTAGAATATTCTATGTGAAATATGTTACGAATACATAGACATTATGTTCTGAACTAGGTACTAAGAACAGTGAACTACCATGTGTCCGTAGACAGCAAAATAAGAACTGTGCTCCGAGAACAAGTATATCACCGTGTGAACTGAGACAGCTCGTTACATACTAAGCTCCATATGTGTTCCGGTGAGTCATCTGTGTTAAGCAGGGAAAAACAGTGCCAGAACAGTACATAAATAACAGACACGAAAATACTTGTCTACGACACCAGCGAACTCTACAGGTGCAATACCCATAGGACACAAGTATGACTGTGTAATGTATTTAATATACCCAGGACAATTGTGTATATATACTATGCCAATGAAAGCAATTTCTAAACATTAGGGCAACGACTAACCTGAGGTATTTAAATACCATGTATATATATACTCATTGTGATATGTATTATAACGTTTTAATATAGTGATAAATTATAGTTAGATTAGGTCACTCTAAGATACATTTAGATGTAGGAAATATAATAGTTTTCATTTTTTTAGTAGTTTAGATAAATCATTAATTCACCCACTTACTTAGCTTAAAAGTAGATTAGGATAGTAATTTAAACGTAATAACAGCTAATTATAAACTAGGATAAAAAGTTTAGATAATAATAGTACCATTTACTCTGTTACATTTCACTTTGTTTCATTTCATCTGAATTCATGCCATCTTAATGAACCAGTCCATTTAACAAACTTGTTCATTTAATATTATGATTAATTTACACCGGATAGGATAAAAGAATTATACAAATAAACATACATCATTTACACCATTTAGAGTAAAAATATCAATCATATATTTTTTTTTCTTTTAAAAAACATTATGTATAATTTTGTTATATTTCACATTACCCATGTTAGAAAGGTACATAATTTATTACATTTCACATCACCCATTTCAGAAAGGTACATAACTCATCTCACATCAATTTCATTTCAATTAGTTAGATTACTTCCCTTAATTTAGATTAAAGTAGGTAACACATTAAATACATATTTATAGAACTAGTATTAGTATTTCAGTATTTAGAGTATTATTTCAGTAGAATGTAGTCATTAATAATATCAGGGTACAAACCATCAACCCTTTTTCTTACATGTAAATAGTGTGTAAATACATGACTCGTGCAGCAATTTACGCACAGTCATTAAGCTCAACTTGGTCAAACTGAGCCAAACTGGTACAGTGTCACTCCAAGGTTTTTAAATAATTGTCCTCCTCCTTCCTCCTCCTCCTCCTCCCTCCTCCTCCTCCTTCCTCCTTCTTCCTCCTCCCTCCTCCTCCCTCCTCCTCCCTCTTCCTCCTCCTCCTCCCTCCTCCTCCCTCCTCCTTCTCCTCTTTCCCCTCTCCTTCTCTTAATCCCTCCTCCTCGCTCCTCCTCCCTCCTATTCCTCCCTACTCCTCCTCCTCTCTCATCCTCTCTCCGCCTATCTCTTCCTCCCTCCTCCTACCTCCTCCACTTTCTTCCTCCTCCCTCCTCCTCCCTCTTCCTCCTTCTCCTCCCTCCTCCTACCTCCTCGCCCTCCTCTTCCTTCCTCCTTCGCCCTCCTCCTCCCTTCTCCTCCTCCCCCTCCTCCCCCTCCCTCCTCCCCCTCCTCCCTCCTCCTCCCTCCTCCTTCTTCCTCCCTCCTCCTCCCCCTCCTCCTTCCTACTCCTCCCTCTCCTCCTCATCCCTCCTCCTCCATTCTCCTCCTCCCTCCTCCTCCTCCCTCTACCTCCTCCCTCCTCCTCCCTTCACATTCCTCCTCCTCCCTCTTCCTACTCCTCCCCCTCATCCTCTTCCCTCCTTCTCCTCCCTCCTCCTTCTCCCTCTTCCTCCTCCCTCTTCCTCCCTCTTCCTGCTCCCTCCGACTCCTCCCTCCTCCCACTCTCTCCTCCAACTCCCTCCTCCTCTCTTTCCCTCCTCCTCCCTTTCCTCCTCCTCCTCCCTCCTCCTCTTGCGTTCTCCTCCTCCCTCCTTCTCCCTCCTCCTCCCTCTTCCTCCTCCCTCTTCCTCCTTCTTCCTGCTCCCTCCGCCTCCTCCCTCCTCCTCCTCTCTCCTCCCTCCTCCTCCCCCCTCTCCTCCTCCTCCTCCTCCCTCCTCCTCCCTCCTCCTCCTGCGTTCTCCTCCTCCCTCCTTCTCCCTCTTCCTCCTCCCTCTTCCTCCCTCTTCCTGCTCCCTCCGACTCCTCCCTCCTCCCACTCTCTCCTCCTACTCCCTCCTCCTCCCTTTCCCTCCTCCTCCCTCTCCTCCTCCTCCCTCCTCCTCTTGCGTTCTCCTCCTCCCTCCTTCTCCCTCCTCCTCCATCTTCCTCCTCATTCCTCCTTCTCCTCCCTCCTCCCTCCTCCTTCTCCCTCTTCCTCCTCCCTCTTCCTCCCTCTTCCTGCTCCCTCCGCCTCCTCCCTCCTCCTACTCTCTCCTCCTCCTCCCTCCTCCTCCCTCTCCTCCTCCTCCTCCCTCTCCTCCTCCTCCTCCCTCCTCCTCCTGAGTTCTCCTCCTCCCTCCTTCTCCCTCTTCCTCCTCCCTCCTCCTCCCCCTCCTCCTCCACCCTACTCCTCCCTCCTCTTTCTAATCCCTCCTCCTCCCTCCTATTCCTCCCTATTCCTCCTGTCTCCTGTCTCCTCCTCCCTCCTCCTCCCTCCTCTTCCCTCCCCCACCTCCCTCTTCCTCCTCCCTCCTCCATTTACCCAAGACAGACAGACAGACAGATAGTCGGGAACGGGATCTTATATGACTACTTATATGATTTAAATGAGATGCTCTCCACCATGGGCTGGGCTGGGTCAGACAGACAGACAGATAGATAGTCGGGAACGGGAACTTATATGACTACTTATATGAATTAAATGAGATGCTCCCCACCAGGGACTGGGCGAAGCCGGGCCGGGTCAGACAAACAGACAGACAGACAGATAGACAGACAGACAGACAGATTGTCGGTAACGGGAACGAGAACTTATATGACTACTTATATGAATTAAACTAGCTGACCCGGCCCGGCTTCGCCCAGACCTTGGTGGGGAGCATCTCATTTAATTCATATAAGTAGTCATATAAGTTCTCGTTCCCGTTACCGACTGTCTGTCTGTCTGTCTGACCCGGCCCATTTTCGCCCAGACCCTGATGGGGAGCATCTCATTTAATTCATATAAGTAGTCATATAAGTTCCCGTTCCGACTATCTATCTGTCTGTCTGTCTGACCCGACCCGGCATCGCCCAACTCCTGGTGGGGAGCATCTCATTTAATTCATATAAGTAGTCATATAAGTTCCCGTTCCCGACTGTCTGTCTGTCTGTCTGTCTGTCTGTCTATCTATCTATCTATCTGTCTGTCTGTCTGACCCGGCCCAGCCCATGGTGGAGAGCATCTCATTTAAATCATATAAGTAGTCATATAAGATCCCGTTCCCGACTATTCTGACTGTCTGTCTGTCTTGGGTAAATGGGGAGGGAGGAGGAAGAGGGAGGTGGAGGAGGGAAGAGGAGGGAGGAGGAGGGAGGAGACAGGAGGAGTAGTGAGGAATAGGAGGGAGGAGGAGGGATTAGGAGGAGAGGGAGGGAGTAGGGTGGAGGAGGAGGCGAGGAGGAGGGACGAGGAAGAGGGAGGAGGAGGGAGAAGGAGGGAGGACTAGAACGCAGGAGGAGAAGGGAGCAGAGGAGAGAGGGAGGAGGAGAGAGGAGGAGGAGGGGAGGAGGTAGAGGTGAGGAGGAGGAGGAGGAGCGAGGTAGGAGGGAGGAGAGAGAGGAGGCATGAGGGAGGAGGAGGGATGAGGAGGGGAGGAGAAGGAGAGGGAGGAGGAGGAATTGTGAAGGGAAGGAGGAGGGAAGGATGGTAGAGGGATGAGGAGGAGGGAGGAGGAGGAGAGGATGAGGAGAGGGAGGAGGGGGAAGGAGGAGGGGAGGAGGGCGGAGGAGGAGGGAGGAAGAAGGAGGAGGAGGGAGAAGGAGGGATGAGGAGGAGGAGGAGGCGGAGGAAGAGGGAGGAGGAGGAAGGTAAAGGGAGGAGGAGGTAGAGGGAGGAGGATGAGGAATGAGTAGAAGGGAGGAGGGGATGGAGGAGGGGGAGGAGGAGGAAGAGGGAGGAGGAGGAATGTGACGGGAGTAGGAGGGAGGAGGTAGAGGGAGGAGGGGAGGGGAGGGAGGGAAGGAGTGAGGATGAGTCGAGAGGAGAGGGAGGAGGATGGAAGGAGGAGGGGGAGGAGGGAGGAGGAGGAGGAGGAGAGGGAAGAAGGAGGAGGAGGGAGAAGGAGGGATGATGAGAGGAGGAGGGAGGAGGAGGAAGAGTGGAGGAGGAGGGAGAGGGAGGGGGGAGGGGAAGAGGGAAGAGGTAGGAGGAAAGAGTGGAGAGGAGGAGGGATGAGGTCGAGGGAGGAGGGAGGAGGGAGGAAAAGGGAGGAGGAGAGTAGGAGGAGTGAGGGCCGAAGCCGGGCAGGGTCAGCTAGTCTATATATATCTATAATATATATATTTATATATATATATAGATATATAATATATATATATTATATATATATATTATATATATATATATATATATATATCTGCCAGGTCTTAGATATGACTGAGTTACCGTATGCGATCCTTGACATATGTTTATATATACACACGAATGAATGATACGATAAGTGACTTCTATGAGACGCTAGATGCATAGGCTAGTGACACGCGTACAGATGATTACAGAGAAATAAAAATCACTGACATCGACATGCCCATGTAAAAACAAAACGTAGTGCGCATAAAAGAACAACAACCATCTAGATAGAAGATTTCACGAAGGATCACAATATTAACATATATCCGAAGAAAACACATATCATATATAAATATTATGAACAGAAATAAAAACACTCTAAATTAATAATATACACAAATCTGACGTCATACACAGCTGCTCTATATATTGTCAAGGACCCTCAATGCAACCGCATGACCACGCTAACCTATTAGCATATTCCTTTAGAAAATATCTTAAGCACAAGAAAGAACCACGTTTTGCCAAGCCTCTCCTGATTCATATAGAAATCGCAAAAAATGCCTATCCAACAATTACATGTAATAACATACACATATATAGATACGCAAACGATAAAGACAGTTAGTACGATGAGAGCAAACAAAATGTCCAAAGGCTGGCCGACAATAATGTGCTTATTAACCACTCGCAAAAGTTCTTAGTTTGTTTTTAATAGTTTTCCACGATAGACTGGAAATGTCTGTTGGTTAAAGGTAATGTTCCGAAATGTCTACGACGCTAGATCCCAACAGCAAAATGTTCTTCTGATATGTTGTTACTTTCCCTGGACATGGTGACAACAACATAATAGTCCAAACGTCTTGTCTCAACACAGTTCGTAACGTCTTTGTACCTTGGTTGCGGAGATAGCCCCTTGTTTTATCATATATGTTATAGATTCACGTTTAACGACAAGGTTAAACAAAAAAATGGCAGCAAATGTCCAGCGCTTTAAATCTGTATATATAAATCCTTACTGGCAAAGAAATGCGACCACTCCCGCGGAGAAGGCACTTGATTGTCTATTGTAGAATCTTTGCTCAGTGATACGATGATGACAACAGAACGATGTAACACGACGAAAAATGAACTTTGGTTTCACTGCAAAACAACTCGTGGAAAATGCCTGAGTAATTTTCCATGGTGCCTGAATGCATAACAACTTGTTTATCTTCTCAATGTTACTGAATGGAAATTTCCATCGCACGTGGCCTTGACTCACAAGTTACCTCCGTTTCTCTTAGTAAAATTAATCCGCACTGGATCTGTTTGTGATCAAAATTAATGTTCTCTCTTTTTCCCATCGACTGTGGAAAGTTTTCCGTCATACACAAACACTCTCTTTTAATACAACCCCATTTGTTCGTGGAGACCCCCACTCTCCACCGTCCTCACCCGTCCTGTTACCTTCGGTAGACCTGCGACCACACCGTGCGTAGCCCACAGCACACACACGAACTGTCTCACCACGCACAGGACTTCGTTAAGAAATTACTCACTGTCTGTTATCTTTGGTTTTCCAATCCTGTCTTTATCTCCGACAGCGATAGTGTTCACGTGTGCTGACCCGCTCTTGACCTATGAAAAACACCGTGCACATGTCCTCTCACCACGACAGTTTTGCCTGTCGTGCTGTTTGTGACTAGTGACCAACCCGTCACCGTACACTCTCCCGGTTGATCAGTGGCGTGTCTCTCGTGCCCCTGTCCTTAACACACACGCACGCCGTCTTCGCCACACTCTGGACTCAACAATGGTTGTCCGTGAACCGTCTGCTAGCTTGGGTGTTCATTCCCGTCTGTCTGTGTTAATTATCTGGCGCACACCCTAAATTGTCACGGGTTTGTTTTGATTGAACGTAGTCACCAGATAATAACTCCTCTCTAAGCGACGAGCCGACAGATATCTCACGAAGTTCTTAAAGATAATCGAGTGAGATGGTCGTTGTCTAGGTTACAATGCTCCTTGTGTGTCACTACGGAGTGTAAGTTGAGCTAGCCACCTGTCTCACAATATAACTCACCCCCACAGTACACATCCGCCAGTCAGTGAACAAGATTGAGTTGGCGCACATAATCTTTTAATGCAGAAGGAACACGGACACGTAACATATTTCCATATCCAGAAAACAATATAATCCACAGAATATATATATATCCTCCTCACAACTTAACACGCACACATCACTGCCTTCTCAAGGCCTTCTTAATCTCAAATTTACAAGACAGTTATCCAGCTACTATCCACGGCCGGACCTCACACAATACAACCCAGACACTGGGTCTAGGCCTCCACTAACTACCCAACCCTCTCTGGGTTTAGGGCTCCATTCAAAACTGGTAGAAATGTCAGCAGAGAGAACAAACTGAAGTATCTGATCCTTCAAGGACCATGTGGAGACGGTCGTGACAAGATCTCAAAAGGGACTCAATGCACTTAAAACTATGGCTGCAATGGACATACAGCAGAGAATGCTTTTCACACTATACCAGCACTTGATTCTCTCAGTAATTGATTATGGATTAGGTCTGCTCACTGTCTCAGAGAGTCAGCTGGTGAAGTTAGAGCGCATACAGAACGAAGCTATGCGGGTAATTCTGGGATGCACTAGAGACACCCCAGTAGTGTCCATGCGTTACATCCCTGGTCTGCCGACTGTTGCTGGTAGGCTCAAGGTGATGCAGGCGAAGGCATACCTCAGAGTAGCTGCAGACACAGACCACCCACTGCATGAGGCGCTGGACGCAGTTAAGGGTCAACGACTGATAAGAGGGAAATCATGGATGGCTCAGGCGGAGGATAGGATCAGACAGGTGTGCCCCTTGGATAACATTAGGCGTGGAGAGGAGTGGGTCAAAGTGCCAGCGGAGCAGTCAGACTTGTGCAGAGTTATAATCATATTAAGCCGGGAGTGCAGGGAGTGGCCAGCAGGGGCCACGGAAGTGGAAATCCAGTAACTAATTCAGGACAATGCTCACTCGAGTGATGTGTTTATCTACATAGATGGTTCGGTGTCAAGAGGTGAGAGAAGTGGCTGGGGGTTCATAGCCAAAGCTAATGGTCTATGTTTCGGACAGGAGAGCCTGGCATATGATACCACAACATCCAGCTTAAGAATGGAAGTGGAGGCAGTCACTGCGGCTCTCCGCTGGATGGAGAATACGACACACACATACATCGTGATTGTAACTGACTCAGAAAGCATGCTGACAAAGGTGATGACGTGCAGACTTCGTGCGGAGTGGCTTGCTTCGCTTCGGAGGTCACGGGTGACAAGCATCGCCTGGATATTTTCTCCGGGGCATGCTGGTGTGCTGGGAGATGAACAGACGGACAGATTGGCTGGCTCTGCAGAACTTGGTGGAGTATTGATACATGACAAGGCAGACGTGGTTGCGGCCTTGTGGGAGCACGTGAACACCTCGGAGGAGCAAATGGATTACCATGGTCTGGCAAGAATGAGACAACGAGGAGTGACGAAGGGATCTGGCCGACGCTCAACGCTCAGAGGAAAGGCGAGTCGGACTTATAATCAGATTGCTACTGGTACTTTTAGTGTTGGAACTCTTCGCTGGCTGCTGAGGATGTGGACGGAGCACTTACGGGAATGCCCCGACTGCTGTGATGTCGATTCCTAAATCAATCAATCAATCAATCAATCAATCAATCAATCAATCAATCAATCAAAACTGGGAGAACAAAACAACACAGGACGGAGCTCTCTAACTAACTCCGCTCCTATCCTTAGACCACCGACCAGCTCGGAGTCCAAACATCAACTGTCTAAAACGATCCGACCCTCAGTCGGTCTCAGCTTCAACTGTCCTTCAAGTTTCCTGATTTCACACAAAACTAAACTGTCTCTCACCCCATCCACCCTGGGGTCTGCACTCACCCTCACCATTATTTCTCATGGCTGGTTGTTTTTCTCGTAGCCCCGCTACAAGGTCACTCACCTCAATGTCAATGACCCCGGCATATGTCAATTGTTCATGGTTATTTTTGTTATTTCTTTTTTCCATTGGTTGTAAGATGTCATCCGTCATCCATTTTTACGTCCTATCGTCTTAAGTTTTGGGATAATTGTTTTTCCAGCCTGGCCGACAGAGTTCTTCAATATTTCCCATAAGTCACTGACATCTTGAAATATAATTTTTAGATCAGACAGTGCATCACATCTGTTGTTTACTTCTACATTGAGATACTCTTTTATCTTCTCACTCTTCAGTGCACCCCGATCAAAAGAGATTAAACATAAAGAATTAGAATTAAAGCAAAAGCAATTAGATCAAGAAAAAGAACTAAAGCAAAAAGAGATAGATGAAATGGCAAGAGTTAAGGAAAAACAAATACAAGTGGAATCAGAGACACAGTTAAAGATGAAAGGTATGGATGTAGACTCACACGTAGAGATCTCTGCTACTAAATTAAAAAGCCAACAAGAAGAAAATAAGTTCAATAAATACAAAAATATTAGTAAACCATTCTGTAAAGAAGATTCCATATCAGCCTGGACAGAAAATGTCGAGTATCAGTTTAAATACCACCAAGTTCCAATAGAGATGTGGGCTATGATTTATATGAAGAACCTGAGTGGTGAGCCCCTTAAAGTGATAGAATCAATACCAACTGATCTTAGATCTAACTATCAGTACATCCATGATAGGATAATGCAACACTTTTTACTTGATGCCCCTGGGTATCAGGTTCAGTTCTCAAATTTAAAACCAAAACCTAGTGAGACTTTCATTGATTACGTCTCAAATGTCCAAAGTGTACTAATAGGTGGCTTAATGCAGCTAACATAGGAAAAGACTTTGACAGACTTAAAAATTTAATAGCGATGGATAAAGTCATATCCACCATACCATCTCCGTTTGCTAAATTCCTGCAGCAGTCAGACATTGAGACCATAGAACAATTTGAAAAGAAAGGCTCTGCATATTTTTCCTCAAATAGAGATATTTTTAAGACTTCAAATAACGACTCTGAAATAGTTTCTTTTGTAAAGGACCAACCTAAAAACTATCAGAGTAATAGAAAACCATTTCATAGAGTCGACAAGAAAGATAGAAAAGTTTCAAAATGTATCTACTGTCAACTTTTGCATGACACTTATTCTATGTGTGATAAATCGCCTAACTATCCGGCACATCTTGAGAATGTCATTAAAAAGCAACAAAACAAGAGAACTGCATACAGGCGTGCAATCAAATGCTTCTTTTGTTCCAGCTACGGCCATTATTCAAATAAGTGCCTGGGCCGCCAACGTATGAAAGCCAACAATGCTATTTTGATTGATACATCTTCTGATAGTGGTAGTGAGACTGAGTGTGAAGTTGAAAATGAATTACCTATTAACCAATCTGAAGATGTGTGTTGTGTAAACGATATGTTAAGCTTTGACATTTGTGAACGATGTCACCAATTTCATGCAGACGGAAAATTAGAATGTGGACATACAGTACCATTCTCAACTGAGAATGTAAATGCAGCATTAGCCTCCAGAGGCAATTTGGTGTTCCACAATGCAATGGTCAACGATAGACCATGCCAATGTTTGCTAGACAGCGGCAGCACCCTTATTGGTCTTATAAAGGAACTGGTGAGTCCAGATGATTATACAGGCGACTCTGTCAAATGCCGAACCTTTTCGGGTAACATTGAAATTTACCCTTTGGCCAAAGCCCGTATTAACACTCCTTTCCTTTCTGGTACCTTTACTTGTGCAATACTTGACAACCCTTGTACTGATTTAATTTTGGGTTGCTTACCCCAATTGAAATAATGCACTAGCGATGAAATAGCTGCATGGGAAAAGTTAAATGCAGCTAATGCAACAACCAGAGCAGACGCTATGAAACATCAAGACACACTACAAGATGAGAGACTACTGTTGCTATCACCAACTAGCACGGATGATACCACCAGACAAAAATTCATAGAACAGCAGAAAGCTGATCCTAGTGTGTCTCCATATTTAAAATTATTGAAAGAAAGAGCCAAAGTGACAAAAAACGCATCATGGTTCTTTAGACTTAATAATGGCATTCTTACTAGGTATTATACAACTGGTAACCATGAGATTCAGCAAACGGTGTTACCTGTACAACACCGCCTAACTGTGCTAAAGATTGCACATGAGTCACCGTTTGCTGGTCACCTTGCATATGACAAAACCAGGGCCAGAATTCAGGCTCATTTTTATTGGCCAGGTTTTTGTAATGATATAAAATTATTTTGTCGTTCTTGTAATGTCTGTCAACAACTAGTACGTAAGGGTAAACATCCTACAGCTGAAGTACAACCTTCTACACTGGCTTCTAGGCCATTTGAGAGTGTGGCGGTAGATATTGTTGGACCCCTGAATCAGGTGTCCAGCAAAGGAAATCGCTTCATATTAACGATGGTCGACCTATGTTCAAGGTGGGTTGAGGCAGTAGCTTTGAAATACATCACCTCCAAAGACGTTGCCAATGTATTTCTACACTTGTTCTCACGATTCGGATTTCCACATACCATCTTATCCGATCGTGGAACTCAATTCATATCGGCTGCAACGCAAGCCCATACAAAAATGTTAGGGATTAAACAGCATTTTACAACAGCGTACCATCCAGCCAGCAATGGGATAGTAGAAAAAATTAACGGAGATCTTAAGCATATGCTGGCTAAGGTAACAGCAGAAAACCCAGCTGATTGGGATACACTGTTACCAACAGTGCTGTTCGCCTATCGGGAGATCCCCCATTCAAGCACGGGTTTCTCACCGTTTGAATTAGTATACGGGGCTAACCCACGTGGACCCCTAACCATTTATCATCAGGTAATAACTAATTCCATTGAAATTCCAACCCCCAAAACACCTTATGAAATGGTGACAGAAACACGAGATAAAATCACGAAATCGTGTATCATAGCTAAGGCAGCTTTGGAGAGGAAGGGTCAAATCTACCGCCAATACGCAAACAAAGGTGCGAGAACAATTGATCTTGAACCAGATCAAGACATACTTCTGTTACTTCCAGACAAACGAAATTTATTATTGACCTCATGGCAAGGGCCATTCAAGGTGGTACGAAAAATTTCAGATGTCGACTATGAAATATCGATAAACGGACACTTAAAGATATTTCATGTCAACATGTTGAAACCCTACTTTTCACGACAAGAGACAGAAGTAGAGACAGACGAACACATTGCACCCACACCTAGTGATCAGACGACAGACGTACACAACGCAACTACACTAGTTAGCGAGACTGGCAAATCCGACGATATCCATACACTTAGTGAGCTTACAGAATACGCACTTAGCACCACCACCGTACTGAATCAGGTAGACGACGACGGAATGGAACTACCTGTTCCTATTGTGGACAAGACTGCTACATTAGATAGCATACGGATAGAACAGGGACTAACAGACGGTCAACGACGACAATTAATAGAATTAGTGACGGAGTATAAAGACATATTTTCTGACATTCCAGGTAGGACGGACAGAATCGAGCACTCCATTCTTCTTTCGGACTCTAAGCCTATCAAATGCAGGCCGTACTCTATCCCACTCAGCTATAGAGAAAGTCTAAATAAGGAAATTCTTAATTTAGAAGCTAGTGGGATCATCCAGAAATCTACATCTGAGTACTCCTTTCCAACCGTCCTAGTTAAGAAAAAAGACTCCACAATTCGTCTGTGTGTGGACTATAGAAAGCTCAACAACGTCACTAAGATCGACGCAGAACCAATTCCTTCCTGCGAAGATCTTATTCTTGACATGTCCACCTCCAAAATCTTTTCTAAATTAGATCTTACTAAGGGATATTGGCAGGTCCCTATGCAGACTCAATCCATTCATCTTACTGCTTTTTTCAACACCTTTAGGACTTTACGAGTGGCGTTTTCTTCCTTTCGGACTTCGAAACGGTCCTGCCACTTTCGTACGCTTAACTAGAGATTTACTTCATGGAGTGACGAATACAGTGACGTATATAGATGATATATGTGTCCATACAGATGACTGGACAACACACTTACTGAAACTAAGACATGTCTTCGATAGGTTGCGACTCTTCGGTCTCACTGTCAAACCGAGCAAAGTCGAATTGGGCCTAAAAGAAATTGATTTTTTGGGTCATGTCATTTCACAAGGTCAACTAAAAACTGACAATAGAATTATTACCAAAATTATGAACCTGACCATGCCTACAACAAAGAAGCAGGTCAGAAGCCTTTTGGGTTTAGTAAATTACTATAGCAAGTTCATACCAAACCTAGCTGAAATTACAAGTGTATTTTCAAATGTTTTAAAAGCATCTGTAAAATTAGATGTCAAAGATGCATTATTAATTTCTGCATTGTCAAAATTGAAAATCCTGTTTAGTAATGTACCAATCCTCCGCTTGCCTAATCCTAGGCTCGTTTATTATCTTAGGACAGATGCCAGCAGAATCTCCATCGCTGCAGTACTAGGCCAGTTTTATGATGGCATCTTCCATCCGATTTGCTACGTGAGCCGTAAGATCACACCTGCTGAGTCCAGATATTCCATATCAGAGTTGGAAGCCCTAAGCGTCATCTATGCGGTTAGGAAGCTGCATCGATTTCTAGCGGGTGTTCACTTCGTTGTCCAGACTGACAACTCCCCAATCACGGTCATACAAAGTGGTGTGCATCGGAATGACCGTATATACAGGTGGTCGTTAATACTACAAAATTATACTTTTAGTATAGAGCATATTAAGGGTAAGGACAACATTCTGGCTGATACCCTTAGTCGACCATCTGAGGTAGAAATACCGAAGATTCCACATGAGAATGTAGAGTAATAGAGGTTAAATTAGTACATTAGAATATTCTATGTGAAATATGTTACGAATACATAGACATTATGTTCTGAACTAGGTACTAAGAACAGTGAACTACCATGTGTCCGTAGACAGCAAAATAAGAACTGTGCTCCGAGAACAAGTATATCACCGTGTGAACTGAGACAGCTCGTTACATACTAAGCTCCATATGTGTTCCGGTGAGTCATCTGTGTTAAGCAGGGAAAAACAGTGCCAGAACAGTACATAAATAACAGACACGAAAATACTTGTCTACGACACCAGCGAACTCTACAGGTGCAATACCCATAGGACACAAGTATGACTGTGTAATGTATTTAATATACCCAGGACAATTGTGTATATATACTATGCCAATGAAAGCAATTTCTAAACATTAGGGCAACGACTAACCTGAGGTATTTAAATACCATGTATATATATACTCATTGTGATATGTATTATAACGTTTTAATATAGTGATAAATTATAGTTAGATTAGGTCACTCTAAGATACATTTAGATTTAGGAAATATAATAGTTTTAATTTTTTAGTAGTTTAGATAGATCATTAATTTACCCACTTACTTAGCTTAAAAGTAGATTAGGATAGTAATTTAAACGTAATAACAGCTAATTATAAACTAGGATAAAAAGTTTAGATAATAATAGTACCATTTACTCTGTTACATTTCACTTTGTTTCATTTCATCTGAATTCATGCCATCTTAATGAACCAGTCCATTTAACAAACCTTGTTCATTTAATATTATGATTAATTTACACCGGATAGGATAAAAGAATTATACAAATAAACATACATCATTTACACCATTTAGAGTAAAAATATCAATCATATATTTTTTTTTCTTTTAAAAAACATTATGTATAATTTTGTTATATTTCACATTACCCATGTTAGAAAGGTACATAATTTATTACATTTCACATCACCCATTTCAGAAAGGTACATAACTCATCTCACATCAATTTCATTTCAATTAGTTAGATTACTTCCCTTAATTTAGATTAAAGTAGGTAACACATTAAATACATATTTATAGAACTAGTATTAGTATTTCAGTATTTAGAGTATTATTTCAGTAGAATGTAGTCATTAATAATATCAGGGTACAAACCATCAACCCTTTTTCTTACATGTAAATAGTGTGTAAATACATGACTCGTGCAGCAATTTACGCACAGTCATTAAGCTCAACTTGGTCAAACTGAGCCAAACTGGTACAGTGTCACTCCAAGGTTTTTAAATAATTGTCCTCCTCCTTCCTCCTCCTCCTCCTCCCTCCTCCTCCTCCTTCCTCCTTCTTCCTCCTCCCTCCTCCTCCCTCTTCCTCCTCCTCCTCCTCCCTCCTCCTCCCTCCTCCTTCTCCTCTTTCCCCTCTCCTTCTCTTAATCCCTCCTCCTCGCTCCTCCTCCCTCCTATTCCTCCCTACTCCTCCTCCTCTCTCATCCTCTCTCCGCCTATCTCTTCCTCCCTCCTCCTACCTCCTCCACTTTCTTCCTCCTCCCTCCTCCTCCCTCTTCCTCCTTCTCTTCCCTCCTCCTACCTCCTCGCCCTCCTCTTCCTTCCTCCTTCGCCCTCCTCCTCCCTTCTCCTCCCTTCTCCTCCTCCCCCTCCTCCCCCTCCCTCCTCCCCCTCCTCCCTCCTCCTCCCTCCTCCTTCTTCATCCCTCCTCCTCCCCCTCCTCCTTCCTACTCCTCCCTCTCCTCCTCATCCCTCCTCCTCCATTCTCCTCCTCCCTCCTCCTCCTCCCTCTACCTCCTCCCTCCTCCTCCCTTCACATTCCTCCTCCTCCCTCTTCCTACTCCTCCCCCTCATCCTCTTCCCTCCTTCTCCTCCCTCCTCCTTCTCCCTCTTCCTCCTCCCTCTTCCTCCCTCTTCCTGCTCCCTCCGACTCCTCCCTCCTCCCACTCTCTCCTCCAACTCCCTCCTCCTCTCTTTCCCTCCTCCTCCCTTTCCTCCTCCTCCTCCCTCCTCCTCTTGCGTTCTCCTCCTCCCTCCTTCTCCCTCCTCCTCCCTCTTCCTCCTCCCTCTTCCTCCTTCTTCCTGCTCCCTCCGCCTCCTCCCTCCTCATACTCTCTCCTCCCTCCTCCTCCCCCCTCTCCTCCTCCTCCTCCTCCCTCCTCCTCCCTCCTCCTCCTGCGTTCTCCTCCTCCCTCCTTCTCCCTCTTCCTCCTCCCTCTTCCTCCCTCTTCCTGCTCCCTCCGACTCCTCCCTCCTCCCACTCTCTCCTCCTACTCCCTCCTCCTCCCTTTCCCTCCTCCTCCCTCTCCTCCTCCTCCCTCCTCCTCTTGCGTTCTCCTCCTCCCTCCTTCTCCCTCCTCCTCCATCTTCCTCCTCATTCCTCCTTCTCCTCCCTCCTCCCTCCTCCTTCTCCCTCTTCCTCCTCCCTCTTCCTCCCTCTTCCTGCTCCCTCCGCCTCCTCCCTCCTCCTACTCTCTCCTCCTCCTCCCTCCTCCTCCCTCTCCTCCTCCTCCTCCCTCTCCTCCTCCTCCTCCCTCCTCCTCCTGAGTTCTCCTCCTCCCTCCTTCTCCCTCTTCCTCCTCCCTCCTCCTCCCCCTCCTCCTCCACCCTACTCCTCCCTCCTCTTTCTAATCCCTCCTCCTCCCTCCTATTCCTCCCTATTCCTCCTGTCTCCTGTCTCCTCCTCCCTCCTCCTCCCTCCTCTTCCCTCCCCCACCTCCCTCTTCCTCCTCCCTCCTCCATTTACCCAAGACAGACAGACAGACAGATAGTCGGGAACGGGATCTTATATGACTACTTATATGATTTAAATGAGATGCTCTCCACCATGGGCTGGGCTGGGTCAGACAGACAGACAGATAGATAGTCGGGAACGGGAACTTATATGACTACTTATATGAATTAAATGAGATGCTCCCCACCAGGGACTGGGCGAAGCCGGGCCGGGTCAGACAAACAGACAGACAGACAGATAGACAGACAGACAGACAGATTGTCGGTAACGGGAACGAGAACTTATATGACTACTTATATGAATTAAACTAGCTGACCCGGCCCGGCTTCGCCCAGACCTTGGTGGGGAGCATCTCATTTAATTCATATAAGTAGTCATATAAGTTCTCGTTCCCGTTACCGACTGTCTGTCTGTCTGACCCGGCCCATTTTCGCCCAGACCCTGATGGGGAGCATCTCATTTAATTCATATAAGTAGTCATATAAGTTCCCGTTCCGACTATCTATCTGTCTGTCTGTCTGACCCGACCCGGCATCGCCCAACTCCTGGTGGGGAGCATCTCATTTAATTCATATAAGTAGTCATATAAGTTCCCGTTCCCGACTGTCTGTCTGTCTGTCTGTCTATCTATCTATCTATCTATCTGTCTGTCTGTCTGACCCGGCCCAGCCCATGGTGGAGAGCATCTCATTTAAATCATATAAGTAGTCATATAAGATCCCGTTCCCGACTATCTGACTGTCTGTCTGTCTTGGGTAAATGGGGGAGGGAGGAGGAAGAGGGAGGTGGAGGAGGGAAGAGGAGGGAGGAGGAGGGAGGAGACAGGAGGAGTAGGGAGGAATAGGAGGGAGGAGGAGGGATTAGGAGGAGGAGGGAGGAGTAGGGTGGAGGAGGAGGCGAGGAGGAGGGACGAGGAAGAGGGAGGAGGAGGGAGAAGGAGGGAGGACTAGAACGCAGGAGGAGAAGGGAGCAGGAGGAGGAGAGGGAGGAGGAGAGAGAGGGAGGAGGAGGGAGGAGGAGGAGAGAGTAGGAGGAGGGAGGAGGCGGAGGGAGAAGGAAGAGGGAGGAAGAGGGAGGAGGAAGAGGGAGAAGGAGGAGGGAGAAGGAGGGGGAGGAAGAGGAGGGAAGAGGAGGAGGGGAGCAGGAGGAGGGAGGAGGAGGAATGTGAAGGGAGTAGGAGGGAGGAGATAGAGGGAGGAGGAAGAGGAGGGAAGCGGAGAGAGGAAAAGGAGGGAGGAGGAGGGAGGAGGAGGAGGGAGGAGGAGGGAGGAGGAGGAAGAGGGAGGAGGGAGGAGGAGGAGGGAGGAAGAAGGAGGAGGAGGTAGAGGGAGGAGGAGGAGGGAGGGAGGAGGAGGAGGGAGGAGGAGAGAGGAGGAGGAGGGAGGAGGAGGGATGAGGAGGAGGGAGGAGAAGGAAGAGGGAGGAGGAGGAATGTGAAGGGAGGAGGAGGGAGGAGGTAGAGGGATGAGGAGGAGGGAGGAGGAGGAGTGAGGATGAGGAGAGGGAGGAGGGGGAAGGAGGAGGGGGAGGAGGGAGGAGGAGGAGGGAGGAAGAAGGAGGAGGAGGGAGAAGGAGGGATGAGGAGGAGGAGGGAGGAGGAGGAAGAGGGAGGAGGAGGAATGTAAAGGGAGGAGGAGGTAGAGGGAGGAGGATGAGGGAGGAGGAGAAGGGAGGAGGAGGGATGAGGAGGAGGGAGGAGGAGGAAGAGGGAGGAGGAGGAATGTGAAGGGAGGAGGAGGGAGGAGGTAGAGGGAGGAGGAGGAGGGAGGAGGAGGAGTGAGGAGGAGGAGAGGGAGGAGGAGGAAGGAGGAGGGGGAGGAGGGAGGAGGAGGAGGAGGGAGGAAGAAGGAGGAGGAGGGAGAAGGAGGGATGAGGAGGAGGAGGAGGGAGGAGGAGGAAGAGGGAGGAGGAGGGAGAGGGAGGAGGGGGAGGGGAAGAGGAAGAGGGTAGGAGGAAGAGTGGAGAGGAGGAGGGAGGAGGTAGAGGGAGGAGGAGGAGGGAGGAAAAGGGAGGAGGAGAGAGGAGGAGGAGGGCGAAGCCGGGCCGGGTCAGCTAGTATATATATATATATATATATATATATATATATATATATATATATATATATATATATATATATATATATATATATATATATATAATATATATATATCTGCCAGGTCTTAGATATGACTGAGTTACCGTATGACAGTCCTGTAAGCGCCGAATGTTGCGCGGCGCTTACCAAACCCGACACCCCACATTGTGCTAACGGCTTCGGGCGGTAGATCGCAATTGGAAATATAAACGCCTTATCCTGATGTGAGAAAATGCAACCTAAAGACTAAATGTCATGGCAGGGCAGACCAGGCCCTAAGCCTTGGTTGGTAACTGGTCTAGGATCGAAGCTCCCACAGGCGGACATTTAGAGCATTGCTTTGGTGATCCGGCAGCTTCTGCAGCTTGCCTGGTTCCAGAAGTATTGGTGTCACCTTTCCTCTGGAGTGAACTAGACAGGCCGAGAGAGGGATCATGCTGCATGGGCAACACATGGCCTCTAAATTCACCCCAAGCTTTGTGTTATGGAGAGATAATCCATTTTACAAACTATCGTCTGTCAAGACGGCAAGGAGCCAGTCATATATATATATATATGACTGTTGCCCAGGACGCTCGACGAGGACGCGTCAATAGGTCTTGGCCAGTATATAACCCGGCCCTGGTGCCTTGGAAACACCTCTGCGTCCCAGAACTTATATGACTACTTATATGAATTAAATGAGATGCTCCCCACCAGGGACTGGGCGAAGCCGGACAGGGTCAGGCAGACAGATAGACAAACAGACAGACAGATAGACAGTCGGGAACAGGAACTTATATGACTACTTATATAAATTAAATGAGATGCTTCACACCAGGAGCTGGGCGATGCCGGGCCGGGTCAGACAGACAGACAGACAGACAGACAGACAGACAGACAGACAGATAGTCGGTAACGGGAACGAGAACTTATATGACTACTTATATGAATTAAATGAGATGCTCCCCACCAGGGTCTGGGCGAAGCCGGGCAGGGTCAGCTAGTATATATATATATATATATATATATATATGATGTCTTTGGTATTGCAATAAATATAGATGTACATTCTTTATTTCAGGCAACATTGTTTAATGTTGATCACAAATCAAGGCTCCTGATTTCTTCTCGATTGCAATAAATATAAATTTACATAATTCAGAAGGTATATCTCCAGTATCTTATATTGTGTTCAGCAATCTGGTGAACTGGTTATTTTTTATTCTTCTCAGGCTCGAAGACATTGATAATTTCTGTTGTTATATTGTCTGTACCCAGATTCTTGCCAGTTTTATTATGACTAAGAGCATTCTGAACTTCTATCTTCAAAATTGGTTGTCATGTATTATTATATTGAATATCATATTGTTCCTCTCTTGTATCGTTACAAAGGTCTTTCCCATTATCTGACAATGCATTTATAATCTGATATTTTTCTATTACGATTTTGCCATATTTGGATTTAGGCAACCCGTTGATATGTGTTGTCTTTCTTAGTGATGTCATTAAGTCTTCTGTGCATTAATTTTATATTTCGAATGCTTCTCAAGACATACTTCTTTTGCCTCTTATCACAAATTTCTAATATTCTTCTGAATCTCTTTATATTGTCTCACGAAGTTCTTAATGATAATCGAGTGAGATGGTCGTTGTCTAGGTTACAATGCTCTTTGTGTGTCACTACGGAGTGTAAGTTGAGCTATCCACCTGTCTCACAATATAACTCACCCCACAGTACACATCCGCCAGTCAGTGAACAAGATTGAGTTGGCGCACATAATCTTTTAATGCAGAAGGAACACGGACATGTAACATATTTCCATATCCAGAAAACAATATAATCCACAGAATATATATATCCTCCTCACAACTTAACACGCACACATCACTGCCTTCTCAAGGCCTTCTTAATCTCAAATGTACAAGACAGTTATCCAGCTACTATCCACGGCCGGACCTCACACAATACAACCCACACACTGGGTCAAGGCCTCCACTAACTATCCAACCTCCTCTGGGTTTAGGCCTCCATTCAAAACTGGGAGAACAATACAACACAGGACGGAGCTCTCTAACCAACTCCGCTCCTATCCTTAGACCACCGACCAGCTCGGAGTCCAAACATCAACTGTCTAAAACGATCCGACCCTCAGTCGGTCTCAGCTGCAACTGTCCTTCAAGTCTCATGACTTCACACAAAACTAAACTGTCTCTCACCCCATCCACCCTGGGGTCTGCACTCACCCTCACCATTATTTCTCATGGCTGGTTGTTTTTCTCGTAGCCCCGCAACAAGGTCACTCACCTCAATGTCAATGACCCAGGCATATGTCATTACCCCCTCCTCAAAAGAAAACATCGTTTTCAAATGTTGGGAGACTAATACTTATCCAATATGTGACCCAGACATATTGCCTGGGTAGCCCTAAGTATGACTCCATCTCACTCTAGCTACCACACCAAATAATGTATCGAATAATCATAGTAAACTCCCATATTCCCCACACATCAATACAACCAACTTTCCATCTTGTGTACCAATGCATGAGCTAATACATGGCATAATAATCCACATAACATAGAAAAGCATTATATTTATGTACCCGCAGGTCTATTAACATCTTCAATAACACACCAACCATGTAACTTTGCTAATAATGGTCCATGAATAAATGTCGAGGCGCTGCATTGCCTCTGTCTTCCATCAACTATCTGGAGAGTTTGTGTACCGACCATATATCAGGTGGTTCTTTTCTTGCATCAACCAACCTCTGATTCCTGTCGATGCTGTGTCTACCCTTCATGTACCCATGCCTCATGTTTCCTATATCTTTAAAACATCTGTTTGCTAATCCTAACCCTGGTTCAGTGATGTCGTTAACACTCTTTTGAACTGCCTTAACTTTGCTATCTGCATATTGTACCGTTACACTGGAGTCTCTGTTTAGTCTGACCTCTTTATTAAATCCTGGCCAATATACCTGGCATCCTGCTCTCTGCTGCTTACGCCTTATTCCTATGTGTCCTGCACCTGCAATATCCTGAGCTGTTCTAGTATATCGGTCTCTATGTGCTAAGGGTACTACCCTTGCCTACGTGTAGTTTTGTCATCTGAAAAACGGCGAGTGAGAATATTGTTCTTCATTTCAAAGCACCCTCTACCCTTCTTTAATTGCCTATGTTCTACTTTACTACACCATTGGACACATTTGTCCAAAGTAGTATCTTGTCTCTGGGATTTCCTACAGCTATATTTGAGATCCATTCTCACCTGCTCAGCTGTACTATCCATTTCCTCAGTCCCTATGTCTGCTTCAAGTGCCTCTTCTTCTTCTTCAGCTATACTCTCTAATTTAGGTTTTCTTTTGGTAACTACCTCGTTACTGCTTAAACTATGTTTTTGGTCCCAATAAACTACTTCCTCTTCTGTACAATCTTTAACTCCTGGCACATTTCCGATGATCAGATCTGCCACTGGTGAGTCTAGAACACACGCTGTCACTCTTCCTGTGATATATGGTGTTTTCACTGTTGTCACGGATAATGGGTAGAATTCTACTGTCCCATTAAATGTTATGCACCTAATCTTTTCCCCTGTGTAATCCGAGGGAATGCACTAAACGTTTTTCTAACCCCGATAGATGTACATCCGGAATCCCTAATTGTTAACGCTGGCCTATCACCGACGACTTCCTGGTTCATCTTCAGACTTCTTCCTGCATGCACTGCTGATGCTGCTTTATACTGTGTGACCACATATTAAGGCCAGGCTGACCGTCTTTTCAAACAGAGGTTTGCATCCACTACAGTTCTCATTGTTAAGCGTCTCAATTACTTGTGCTGCATTAGAGTGCTCTGTTTCTCCCATCGTACACTCATAGCTGAAATTGTTCTTTTTTCCACGTTTGAAACAAATGATCTCCTTTTCCCTGTTATTCGTTGGCGCATTCTGTGGTTGTGCATCACACTGTGCTGCCTTATGTCGTCAGCTCCCACAATTCCAACATCCAGCATAACTATATGGACGTCTCTGAAAATTCCCCCTTTTGTATGCGTAACGTCCTGCTCTGCCTACATGGTTGCCACGGAACCATATTATCGTGAGGTTCTTGCTGCTCACATTTCTGTGCTGAATCCACACTTTTTGCCCTTGGTCTGAATAACTGGATTCTGGTCCTGTTTCGTATACGCTGCACAGACTATTTCCTCACTCATGTGTCTACCAATAGGACTGTTTGGATGTGCAGTCATGTAATTTTGCCCTAACTGAGACATTGTGTCTATGTCCTTTGGTTACGTTCTTCAAAGAAAGCCACTAAGTTAGTATTAGCATGAAGATAATACCTTGTCTCTTAACACTAAATCACGTAATCTATTAAAATCTTTTCCTACTTCTGCAAGCTCCATCCATTTATTAAATGTGTTCTTTACTGTATTGACAAAATGTGTAAAATCCTGATTTGTCTCTGGCACTAATTGTCTGAACTTTGTTCTGTATCCATGCTCAGTTAGTTGGAACTTTGTAAGCAAGCGTTGACGTAGAATAGTATAATTGTTTCTTTCTTCCAAAGGTAAATTAAACATGGTATCTAGGGCCTTTTTCGTAAGATACTCACCCAGTCTAATAGCATACTCTCCTTCTGGGATGCCTAACGCTTTCACTGATGCTTTAAATCTATCAAGATAAGCTTGAAGACTGTCTCAGTCCGTAAAATACGGCAATTTCAATCGTTGTGATGACTGCGAAGGTCTTCTGTTTTCCACACTTTGACCATTAGATGATAGGTCTAATATTTTTAGTGCAATTTCTGTTTCCATTTGACACTTGAGCTTCTCTTTCTCAATTTCTATTTTCATTTGTGTCTCTTTCTCTTCCTGTAGACGCTTGTTTTCTCTTTCCGCCTTTCTTTGTTATCTTTCAGCCTGTTTTTAGTCTTTTCCTTCTGCAAACTCCTGTAACTCTTTGCCCTTCAGGCCTAACCGTTCACCTGCTTCGATGTATTCCATTAACGTAGGCATCTTGTAATTGTGGACACTTAGCTGTCCGTCAGTCAACTATCAATATACAGACCTTGCTACTAGTCTTTATATACCTTCCATAAGTATACCACCACTCAGACTGTACGTAAATTCGCAGTACCAATACTATCACTCTGTACTCACACAGTCACTCTATAAACAATTCAGTAGTAAGAGGGTATTTACCTATACTCCCATCTCTGGAAATATTGTTAAACATATGTTTATATATACACACGAATGAATGATACGATAAGTGACTTCTATGAGACGCTAGATGCATAGGCTAGTGACACGCGTACAGATGATTACAGAGAAATAAAAATCACTGACATCGACATGCCCATGTAAAAACAAAACGTAGTGCGCATAAAAGAACAACAACCATCTAGATAGAAGATTTCACGAAGGATCACAATATTAACATATATCCGAAGAAAACACATATCATATATAAATATTATGAACAGAAATAAAAACACTCTAAATTAATAATATACACAAATCTGACGTCATACACAGCTGCTCTATATATTGTCAAGGACCCTCAATGCAACCGCATGACCACGCTAACCTATTAGCATATTCCTTTAGAAAATATCTTAAGCACAAGAAAGAACCACGTTTTGCCAAGCCTCTCCTGATTCATATAGAAATCGCAAAAAATGCCTATCCAACAATTACATGTAATAACATACACATATATAGATACGCAAACGATAAAGACAGTTAGTACGATGAGAGCAAACAAAATGTCCAAAGGCTGGCCGACAATAATGTGCTTATTAACCACTCGCAAAAGTTCTTAGTTTGTTTTTAATAGTTTTCCACGATAGACTGGAAATGTCTGTTGGTTAAAGGTAATGTTCCGAAATGTCTACGACGCTAGATCCCAACAGCAAAATGTTCTTCTGATATGTTGTTACTTTCCCTGGACATGGTGACAACAACATAATAGTCCAAACGTCTTGTCTCAACACAGTTTCGTAACGTCTTTGTACCTTGGTTGCGGAGATAGCCCCTTGTTTTATCATATATGTTATAGATTCACGTTTAACGACAAGGTTAAACAAAAAAATGGCAGCAAATGTCCAGCGCTTTAAATCTGTATATATAAATCCTTACTGGCAAAGAAATGCGACCACTCCCGCGGAGAAAGCACTTGATTGTCTATTGTAGAATCTTTGCTCAGTGATACGATGATGACAACAGAACGATGTAACACGACGAAAAATGAACTTTGGTTTCACTGCAAAACAACTCGTGGAAAATGCCTGAATAATTTTCCATGGTGCCTGAATGCATAACAACTTGTTTATCTTCTCAATGTTACTGAATGGAAATTTCCATCGCACGTGGCCTTGACTCACAAGTTACCTCCGTTTCTCTTAGTAAAATTAATCCGCACTGGATCTGTTTGTGATCAAAATTAATGTTCTCTCTTTTTCCCATCGACTGTGGAAAGTTTTCCGTCATACACAAACACTCTCTTTTAATACAACCCCATTTGTTCGTGGAGACCCCCACTCTCCACCGTCCTCACCCGTCCTGTTACCTTCGGTAGACCTGCGACCACACCGTGCGTAGCCCACAGCACACACACGAACTGTCTCACCACGCACAGGACTTCGTTAAGAAATTACTCACTGTCTGTTATCTTTGGTTTTCCAATCCTGTCTTTATCTCCGACAGCGATAGTGTTCACGTGTGCTGACCCGCTCTTGACCTATGAAAAACACCGTGCACATGTCCTCTCACCACGACAGTTTTGCCTGTCGTGCTGTTTGTGACTAGTGACCAACCCGTCACCGTACACTCTCCCGGTTGATCAGTGGCGTGTCTCTCGTGCCCCTGTCCTTAACACACACGCACGCCGTCTTCGCCACACTCTGGACTCAACAATGGTTGTCCGTGAACCGTCTGCTAGCTTGGGTGTTCATTCCCGTCTGTCTGTGTTAATTATCTGGCGCACACACAAAAGAGTTCCCATTAATCTCTTAAAGCAACAATGTCTAAATTGTCACGGGTTTGTTTTGATTGAACGTAGTCACCAGATAATAACTCCTCTCTAAGCGACGAGCCGACAGATATCTCACGAAGTTCTTAAGATAATCAGAGTGAGATGGTCGTTGTCTAGGTTACAATGCTCCTTGTGTGTCACTACGGAGTGTAAGTTGAGCTAGCCACCTGTCTCACAATATAACTCACCCCCACAGTACACATCCGCCAGTCAGTGAACAAGATTGAGTTGGCGCACATAATCTTTTAATGCAGAAGGAACACGGACACGTAACATATTTCCATATCCAGAAAACAATATAATCCACAGAATATATATATATCCTCCTCACAACTTAACACGCACACATCACTGCCTTCTCAAGGCCTTCTTAATCTCAAATTTACAAGACAGTTATCCAGCTACTATCCACGGCCGGACCTCACACAATACAACCCAGACACTGGGTCTAGGCCTCCACTAACTACCCAACCCTCTCTGGGTTTAGGGCTCCATTCAAAACTGGTAGAAATGTCAGCAGAGAGAACAAACTGAAGTATCTGATCCTTCAAGGACCATGTGGAGACGGTCGTGACAAGATCTCAAAAGGGACTCAATGCACTTAAAACTATGGCTGCAATGGACATACAGCAGAGAATGCTTTTCACACTATACCAGCACTTGATTCTCTCAGTAATTGATTATGGATTAGGTCTGCTCACTGTCTCAGAGAGTCAGCTGGTGAAGTTAGAGCGCATACAGAACGAAGCTATGCGGGTAATTCTGGGATGCACTAGAGACACCCCAGTAGTGTCCATGCGTTACATCCCTGGTCTGCCGACTGTTGCTGGTAGGCTCAAGGTGATGCAGGCGAAGGCATACCTCAGAGTAGCTGCAGACACAGACCACCCACTGCATGAGGCGCTGGACGCAGTTAAGGGTCAACGACTGATAAGAGGGAAATCATGGATGGCTCAGGCGGAGGATAGGATCAGACAGGTGTGCCCCTTGGATAACATTAGGCGTGGAGAGGAGTGGGTCAAAGTGCCAGCGGAGCAGTCAGACTTGTGCAGAGTTATAATCATATTAAGCCGGGAGTGCAGGGAGTGGCCAGCAGGGGCCACGGAAGTGGAAATCCAGTAACTAATTCAGGACAATGCTCACTCGAGTGATGTGTTTATCTACATAGATGGTTCGGTGTCAAGAGGTGAGAGAAGTGGCTGGGGGTTCATAGCCAAAGCTAATGGTCTATGTTTCGGACAGGAGAGCCTGGCATATGATACCACAACATCCAGCTTAAGAATGGAAGTGGAGGCAGTCACTGCGGCTCTCCGCTGGATGGAGAATACGACACACACATACATCGTGATTGTAACTGACTCAGAAAGCATGCTGACAAAGGTGATGACGTGCAGACTTCGTGCGGAGTGGCTTGCTTCGCTTCGGAGGTCACGGGTGACAAGCATCGCCTGGATATTTTCTCCGGGGCATGCTGGTGTGCTGGGAGATGAACAGACGGACAGATTGGCTGGCTCTGCAGAACTTGGTGGAGTATTGATACATGACAAGGCAGACGTGGTTGCGGCCTTGTGGGAGCACGTGAACACCTCGGAGGAGCAAATGGATTACCATGGTCTGGCAAGAATGAGACAACGAGGAGTGACGAAGGGATCTGGCCGACGCTCAACGCTCAGAGGAAAGGCGAGTCGGACTTATAATCAGATTGCTACTGGTACTTTTAGTGTTGGAACTCTTCGCTGGCTGCTGAGGATGTGGACGGAGCACTTACGGGAATGCCCCGACTGCTGTGATGTCGATTCCTAAATCAATCAATCAATCAATCAATCAATCAATCAATCAATCAAAACTGGGAGAACAAAACAACACAGGACGGAGCTCTCTAACTAACTCCGCTCCTATCCTTAGACCACCGACCAGCTCGGAGTCCAAACATCAACTGTCTAAAACGATCCGACCCTCAGTCGGTCTCAGCTTCAACTGTCCTTCAAGTTTCCTGATTTCACACAAAACTAAACTGTCTCTCACCCCATCCACCCTGGGGTCTGCACTCACCCTCACCATTATTTCTCATGGCTGGTTGTTTTTCTCGTAGCCCCGCTACAAGGTCACTCACCTCAATGTCAATGACCCCGGCATATGTCAATTGTTCATGGTTATTTTTGTTATTTCTTTTTTCCATTGGTTGTAAGATGTCATCCGTCATCCATTTTTACGTCCTATCGTCTTAAGTTTTGGGATAATTGTTTTTCCAGCCTGGCCGACAGAGTTCTTCAATATTTCCCATAAGTCACTGACATCTTGAAATATAATTTTTAGATCAGACAGTGCATCACATCTGTTGTTTACTTCTACATTGAGATACTCTTTTATCTTCTCACTCTTCAGTGCACCCCGATCAAATTTTCTGGTTCTTTGTGTATATGTGACCTTCTAAAATCTATATGTACGAGTATATTGCTAATAACTAATCTATGGTTGCTGTAGCAGTGTGAAGTTTGGTATAGTTTTTGCACCTTAGGTATATTTAAATCTTGTGGTGAAGAGGATATAGTCAGTCTGGTTTCTGATCTTAATTTCACATGGCTTCCATGTCCATAATCTCCTTGAATGTTGTTGATACCAGGTGTTTCCAGTAATCATATCATGCCCTGCTGCTGACTGTAAAAGTCTGCAACCTCTTTCATTTCGTTCCCCTAGTCCATACTTGCCTACTGTGCATCCATCTGATTGACTTCCAACTTTAGCATTTACATCTCCTTTAGGATATTTAATTATGAGTATTTGCACTTCCTAAAGGCATTATCCAAATCACTATAACATTCTTCGATACTGTCATCACTGCTTTCTGTTGTTGGTGCATATTTTTGAAAGATATTGACAACGAAAGGTTTGCCACTTAACTATACCAGTAATATTCTATCCGATACAGTCCAATATCCCTTTTCAGTGTTATCTCTCCAGATCCATTATAAATGCTACACCTCGCTGTTGTTTCTCTCCACCAGAATGGATCATGTTATATTCCTCGGGTATTATACCCGTTCATTTCCACATGGACTCACATATACCCAAAATGTTAATATTCGTTCTTTTCATTTCTTGCTTGATATTACTTAATTTGCGAACCCCACTCATAGTTCAATATTCCCATGTTAAGTGGTGTTATTTTTCTGCACTCAGTCGCTTACTGTTGGTATGTTGTCATCTGATGCACATGACTATCCTTAAAAATCGAGACTTCTCCTATGGAGCACCCATTTACGCCGTTTTTGTTTCTGATTATCTGTGAATTGACGAAACATGATTATCTAGGCATCTGTAAAGAAGGTTGTCTGCCATTGATTTCCTTCTTAGCTGTGACCATACTGGTCGATGACAGAGATAGTCTGCCTACCGCTGAGAAACTGGAGATCATAACCAACAACTATCTGTCTGCTGCTGGTCAACTCCATCCACCACCTGCATCCATGGCTTCACGTGACCCTGATTCGGGGGGGGGGGGGGGAGGGGCGCTAAACGGGTACTCCACCTTGCCCAAGGGTGTCCAGTAGGCTAGCGGGTGGGGAGGGGGGAAGGCACCTTACTTCTCCTTTGATAATCCATATATACATAGCTAGACACTCGTTTATATCATGCAAGCATTGTCAATCTACTGAACGTAAAATTGTCTAGATAACAAATTTGGCGTTGACTGTAACGTCCTGCAATTAACATGCAATTGTTGTTACATTTTTTGTTTTTACCTTTTCTCAAGAATATGCTAGAACAGTTGTCGCCCTTTTCATAGACTTCCCTCATGGAATCGAAACTTGCAGCGTCAGCAATCTCTCTCACCTTGTCGTCTGTGAGTGGTACATCAATAAATGCCGCCATTCTTCGTATCTCTCTGGGAAGATCCTGTATAAAGAAAACAATAATGGTGGACATTATTCGAATAGCCATTGGAAGACCCTGTAAAAAAGACGTAAATAAAAAACGACGTTTGGTGTATATCTCTCTATTGGAATGGTCGCCCCGTTAATCGTTATGTGTTGTTGCTTGCTTGCTTGTGTTCGTTGGCTTGAGCTCCAACGCGAAGTCCTGTATGTCGGATGAAGGCATCCTGTTGTCCAATATCAGTGTGATGTCATACAAGACCTGAGTTTTGCGTGAGTATCCATTGTCCCATGTCTGGCTTATTGGTGTGCAGACTGGTGGTTCCTCGCCGTACAGGCAGACACTCTCCGACTTCGGAGGAATCGGGTTATGTGTTGTGTTTTGTGTATTTGCTTGAGGAAGAAGGCTAATCGCCTCAACGCCCTTTGGTTTTTGGTAATTGTTTTTTCTTTTAAAATAAATATGCATTACTTCGTGTTATTTTATGTTGTTTATATTTCCACAGCTTTACCGCAGTTCCACACATTTTATTCATACTGTATTGGAATGTACTGTAGAAAGAAATTATTAAAAGCTAACATTATTTGTATTTGTTTGAGAATTGCTGTGGAAATGTGGATTCTGAGGGTAATGCAGAGAATACCCAGAAAAAACCAGAAAAACAATGATAAATTCCTGCAAGAAACAAATGACAACCGTAAACTGATTAATGAAATTAGACGCAGAGAAATCAGAAGTTTTTGTCACGTTTTGGGAAGAAACAAATTGGAGAACTTGGTGACGACTGGCAAGATCGAGGGGAAGAGAACAAGGGGAAGGCAGAGAAGCAAATACCTAGATGACTTGATCACGTCGTATGTTCGAGACAAGAATATTGAGCTGATCCACGACTCTGGTGATTGAGTGAGGTGTCGAAACATGACCGCCTACGAATATCGGCATGGCACATGATGAATGAAGTAGTAGCAGTAGTAGAAGTAGTAGTAGTAATTGTAGTAGTAGTAGCAGCAGCAGCACCAACAGAAGTAGTAGTAGTAGTAGTAATAGTAGAAGTAATAATAGTATATATATATATATATATTCGTAGTATTGGAGGTAAGCATGGCCGAATGGATAAGAACGCTCGGTCATAAACATCCAGTGTTAGCGGGTTCAACCTTTACATTGGTCAGCTGGACTAAAATGTTGATTCTCGTTATTCACTTGGTTACGTAAATTACAAGTACCTCTGAAATCGGAGTGGATTCGCCTGATGGCGAGGGACACTGGTAATAAGGAAAGCTATTCCACATACAACAATCAGTTCAGTGCACCAGAAGTACTCGTAGTAGCACGTGTATGGACTACGCATGGGTTCAAAGCGAGCGAAGGCAAGAAACAACAATGAGTAGTATTGATAGGTATAGTAGTAGTATTGATAGGTATAGTAGTAGTATTGATAGGTATAGTAGTAGTATTGATAGGTATAGTAGTAGTATTGATAGGAATAGTAGTAGTATTGATAGGTATAGTAGTAGTATTGATAGGTATAGTAGTAGTATTGATAGGTATAGTAGTAGTATTGATAGGAATGGTAGTAGTATTGATAGGTATAGTAGTAGTATTGATAGGTATAGTAGTAGTATTGATAGGTATAGTAGTAGTATTGATAGGAATAGTAGTAGTATTGATAGGTATAGTAGTAGTATTGATAGGTATAGTAGTAGTATTGATAGGTATAGTAGTAGTATTGATAGGTATAGTAGTAGTATTGATAGGTATAGTAGTAGTAGATATGACTGAGCTACCGTATGACATTAGGCGGTACTACCTGCTTCTGTTAGCGCCGAATGTTGGGGTGTCAGGTCTTAATCAGATATGACTGAGCTACCGTATGACATTAGGCGGTACTACCTGCTTCTGTTAGCGCCGAATGTTGGGGTGTCAGGTCTTAGCCAGATATGACTGAGCTACCGTATGACAGTAGTTGGTACTACCTGCTTCTGTTAGCACCGAATGTTGGGTGGCGCTGACCAAACCCGACACCCCACATTGTGCCAACGGCTTCGGGTGGAGGAGCGTAATTGGGAGGATACAAGCCTTATCCTGGTGTGAGGAAATGCAATCTAAAGACTACATGCCGTGGCAGGGCAGACCAGGCCCTAAGTCTTGGTTGGTAACTGGTCTAGGATCGAAGCTCTGACAGGCGTACAATTAGAGCATTCCTTTGCTGATCCGGCAGCTTCTGTAGCTTGTCTTGTTCCAGACGTATTGGTGTCGCCTTTCCTCTGGAATGAACTAGACAGGCCGAGAGAGGGATCATGCTGCATGGGCACCATATGGCCTCTAAATGCAGCCCAGGCTTTGTGTTATGGAGAGATACAAGAGATTTTACAAACTATCGTCTGTCAAGACGGCAAAGTGCCAGTCAAGTAGTAGTAGTAGTAGTAGTAGTAGTAGTAGTAGTAGTAGTAGTAGTAGTAGTAGTAGTAGTAGTAGTAGTAGTAGTAGTAGTGGTGGTGGTGGTGGTGGTAGCAGCAGTATACATAGACAGTTATTGTATTTGATGCCACTCATACAACAATAAAACAAACGAGACAATGCTCAAACCTCCTTCATGTCCTCATACGACACAATTAAAATCGGCTGGTCAGGGTTGTTCGTGATGTCCTCATCCCACTGTTTGTAGTAATCAAAGTAGGAGTCGTTTTCAACTGAAATAAATTTATTTCGTTTATGAAGTATCGACTGGTCTATGAACAGAGCCTGTTATGCACTTAATCTCTAATAAATCTTCGTATAATCCCGCAAACTGTTTCTGGACAATTTTTCAAAGACATAAAAACAACTTATCACAAACATCAGGAAAAGGCAGACATAATTTTGTGGCCACATTATCTATATCTATAAAACAAAGTGTATGTATATATGTATATATGTATGTATGTAAATATGTATGTCCTTTATTTGTTCGCGAACGGCCCATCCGATTGAGATGAAATTTTCTACACGCCTTACTTTCATTCCAGAGCTGTCAACTGTCATAGTTTTTTTTCTTCTTCCTCCTCCTCCCTCCTCCCCCTCCCAAAATACGTACGTAAATATATGATGATGATGATGAAAGAATCCCCGAACCAAAACGCTAGGGAAAGGGAAGAAAATGACGTGACTACACAGAATCGTCACACGGCAATCATCATCATCAAGTGCCGTGCCGGCTGGCGTAGGCGTTCATGGCTCTCCGTAGATCTCAGTCTTTGGTTTTTTGGATCAACTCTGCTGCTGATATTCCTCCATGCCACGGCAATATCAATAACAATTCATCTTTTTATGTGTAAGGAAGTTATCTACAGTCGTGTAGAAGGGAAGAACTAGACGAGTATGAATTCGGAATGGCGAACTCTCTCCTCCTCTCTTCTCCTCCCTCTACCTCCTCCCTCCACCCTTCTCCTCTTCCTCCTCCCTCTCATCCCTCTCCCTCCTCCCTCCTCCTTCTCCCTCTTCCTTCTCCCTCTTCCTCTACCCTCCTCCTCCATCCTCCTCCCTCCTACTCCCTCCGCCTCCTCCCTCATCTTCCCTCCTTCTCCCTCTCCCTCCTCATCCCTCCTCCTCCTCCTGCCTCCCTCCTCCTCCTCCTGCCTCCTTCTCCCTCATCATCCTCCCTCCTCTTTCTCCCTCCTCCTCCCTCTACCTCCTCCTCCTCCCTCCACCCTCCTCCTCCCTTCTCCTCCTCTTCCTCCTCCCTTTCCTTCCTCCTCCTCCTCCCTCTACCTCCTCCTCCCCTTACCTCTGTCCTCCTCCCTCCTCCTCCTCTTCCACCTCCCTTTCCTTCCTCCCCTCCTCATTCTCCCTCCTTCCTCTCCCTCCTTCCTCCTCCTCCTTCCTTCTTCTACCTCTGCCTCCTCCCTCCTCCTCTCCCCTCCTCCTCCCTCCTCCTCCTTCTCCTCCTTCTCCCTTCTTCTCCTCCTCTCACCTCCTCCTCCTACCCTCTCCCTCTTCCCTCCTCCCTCTCCCTCCTCCTCCTTCTTCTCCCTCCTCCTCCTCCTCCCCTCTCCTCCTCCTCCTCCCTCTCCTCCTCCTCACTCCTCCTCCTCCCTCTACCTCCTCCCTCCTCCTCCTTCACATTCCTCCTCCTCCTCCCTCCTCCTCCTCCCTCCTCCTCCCTCCTCCTCCTCTCTCCTCCTCCTCCTCCTCCTCCCTCCTCCTCACCACTCCCTCCTCCCTCCTCCTCCTTCTCTCCTCCTCCTCCTCCTCCTCCTCCCTCTCCGCCTCCTCCCTCCTCCTCCTCCCTCCTCCTCCCTCTACCTCCTCCTCCTCCCTCCTCCTCCCTCTACCTCCTCCCCCCTCCTCCCTTCACATTCCTCCTCCTTCCTCTTCCTCCTCCTCCCTCCTCCTCCTCTCTCCGCCTCCCTCCTCCTCCTCCCTCTACCTCCTCCCTCCTCCTCCCTTCACATTCCTCCTCCCTCCTCCTCCTCCCCTCCTCCTCTTCCCTCCTCCTCCTCCCCCTCCTTCTCCTCCTTCTCCCTCCTCCTTCTCCCTCTTCCTCCTCCCTCTTCCTTCTCCCTCCGCCTCCTCCCTCCTCCTACTCTCTCCTCCTCCTCCTCCTCCCTCTCCCTCCTCCTCCCTCTCCTCCTCCTGCTCCCTTCTCCTCCTGCGTTCTCCTCCTCCCTCCTTCTCCCTCCTCCTCCCTCTTCCTCCTCCCTCCTCCTCGCCTCCTCCTCCACCCTACTCCTCCCTCCTCCTCCTAATCCCTCCTCCTCCCTCCTATTCCTCCCTACTCCTCCTGTCTCCTCCCTCCTCCTCCCTCCTATTCCCTCCTCCACCTCCCTCTTCCTCCTCCCTCCTACATTTACCCAAGACAGACAGACAGTCAGACAGATAGTCGGGAACGGGATCTTATATGACTACTTATATAATTTAAATGAGATGCTCTCCACCATGGGCTGGGCCGGGTCAGACAGACAGACAGATAGATAGATAGATAGACAGACAGACAGACAGACAGACAGACAGACAGACAGACAGACAGACAGACAGACAGACAGACAGTCGGGAACGGGAACTTATATGACTACTTATATGAATTAAATGAGATGCTCCCCACCAGGAGTTGGGCGATGCCGGGCCGGGTCAGACAGACAGACAGATAGATAGTCGGAACGGGAACTTATATGACTACTTATATGAATTAAATGAGATGCTCCCCATCAGAGTCTGGACGAAGACGGGCCGGGTCAGACAGACAGACAGACAGATAGACAGACAGACAGACCGACAGACAGACAGATAGTCGGTAACGGGAACGAGAACTTATATGACTACTTATATGAATTAAATGAGATGCTCCCCACCAGAGTCTGGGCGAAGCCGGGCCGGGTCAGCTAGTTTGAATATAAAAGTTGGGACGCGTGATAAGTGTAAAGAGAGATCGAGGAAGACAGGAACGTGGCGAAGTGGTCAAGCCGTATCCCTCGTGCCCGGAGGTTGTGGAACAGACAGGAGTCTCGACAAGCCAACAGCCCGCACAGGTACACTGTGCATAATGCCACCGCCAGAATGCCAACACAAAAGTCCGCCACGAAAAATACATTTCATCCTCGATGGAAGCGGCAGTCACTAGAAAACCATTAGCCACACATTACTGCATTAGGCAAACCAGTCAGTTCTGAACAAAGCCGGGCCGTCATTATTCTGAACATGCAGTTCACGCTACAAGCAACAGCGGACAGATGTAAAAACATTTCGCACGAAATTCACAGCTCACTGTGTCGCGCCACGCACTCACCTCAGTAGCAAGGCGACGGAACCATTCTCCCTCTTTAGTGATTGTGACAGTGTCCATGACTCACATCCATATGTTAAGGGGAAAGATCCATGTGCTTAACAATTTTACTTTAAATTGTTGACTGGTGTTGTTCCATAGGTTATTTATACTGTTTTGTCTCTGCATTGCTAAGGGTAGTATAATGGCAAACTACTAACCTAATTCTCCAGTACATCACAAACAGCCAATAAATGCTTGGGTTGATTTCAACGTTTTACATAACCTAATGACATGGTGGTGGAATGAAGAGACGACTGTGTCCTTGGGATTCCTGACTGTGAATATTATCTTTGTTTTCTTCTCCTTCATCTAGTCGAGGGAAAAACAGAAAATAAACATTTTATAGTGCTGGGCAAAGATTCATGTAGAATTCAAATATCTTTCGAATGTGGAAAGATGATATCGTCAGTTATCGTTTGTACATCTGGCTTATTTGGCAGTGGGTAGTGAATGCAGAACGCAGAAAGAGGTCAGCCATACGTGAATTGAGAGCAGATCGCATAGCCTTGTTTCTCACAATGGTATGAACTTCGGCCGTTCAGAAAGCCAATGCAAACTACTGAGTGTAAAATGCATGACTTAAAAAACGCAAACGGTCAGTAAATGATGGGGTTGGGTGTAACGTCCTGTAGAGGACAGGCAACTAAATTGTTTCACTGAAAAGTACCGTTCACCTGTATATCCGTGTTTGGAGTGGCATAGTGAGTAGTGTAGTAGCCTACAATCACAGAAGCCCAGTCAAACCCTGTTTGAGAAAGCAGCCGTTGGAATATAATCAGAGCTTCCCTTGAGCAAGACAAATGGCGGAAAAGGCAGTTCAGGTAGTGCACTTTTGGATAAGAAAGGTAGTCGAGTTAGTACAACTTTGGACAAGAAAGGTAGTCGAGGTAGTGCAACTTTGAATAAGAAAGGTAGTCGAGGTAGTGCATCCTTGGACAAGACAGGTAGTGAAGGGTGTGCATATTTGAACAAGAAAGGTAGTCGAGTTAGTGCATCTTTGGACAAGACAGGTACTCAAGTTAGTGCATCTTTGGACAAGAATGGTACTCAGGAACTCTTCTCGATGGGCAAAGATTTATTTAGGAGAATTATCCTTTTCTTGTGACATGGTGGCTTTGATATCGATATCCTTTTAAAGGACACGGAACTAACTTTTTTCTAAATACATTATCTGGGTTCATTCCCCGTGATATTGCATTTGGGTATACCATGTTTATTTGGAATCATCATTACTAAATGCCAAACATCAATACAAATAAAACAAAAAGGTTCAAACTGGACGCACCTGCGTAGGAAGATATTCAAACCAGAGATGGGTATTTAGAATACGCCTGGTCTGAACGCTGTCCCTCATTTCTGGTGTGGCTAATTCCATGAAACAGGCCAGCTTCCCGGTGTCTGAGTGCACGGCCCGGCCACTGACGATCATCGAGAGTATCTCCCAGGTCCAGTGACATCCTGCAGACAGGTGGATAGGCACATATATAGGAAGCTATATATTAATAGTTACTGATGTATAGACCGACCGACCGACCGACCGAGAAAGAGAGATAGTGAGATAGAGAGACAGACAGACAGACAGACAGACAGATAGATAGATAGATAGATAGATAGATAGATAGATAGATAGATAGATAGATAGATAGATAGATAGAAATCAAATCAAATCAAATCAAATCAACTTATTAGGGTCACAAATTGGGCGCGCAGGCCCGTCTTACATTCGGCCCTTCCAATCACTCGTCTTTCGTTCATCAAGAGCATTATACATTTGCATAGGAAGAAAAATAAACATTGTGAAATGAATGTTGTAAACATAGACAAGGCTAATTACCATGGTATGAAGCCCATCTCCCACCTATCCATACATCACCCCACCCACACAACACCCCCACCTACCCACACACATGCGCACCAAGGGACACATACACACCCCCACCTACCCACACACACACACCAAGGGACACATACATACCCCACCAACCGACCCATCCCCCACCCACACACACTGCCCTCACCTGATCCCCCAACCAAAACACACTCGCCACCCACAAACATTCCCCCACCAACCCACACATCCCACGCCCATCCACATTCTACCCCACACATCCTCTCCCCACCCACACCTCAAACCACCCTTCCCCCAGCCACATCTCCATCGACAACATATTCCCCACCCACACACACAATCCCCCACCAACCCACACATCGCACATCCACTGACACATTCCCCAAACCATACACACACATCCCCACCAACTGACATGTCCCTACCCCCCCCCCCCCCCCCCCCCCCCACACACACACATCTCCCTAACCACCCATACATCCCCAATCCACTCACACACACACCACCACCCACACATACAACTTCCACCCACCCACACATGCCTTAACCTAATCCCCCACCACACAATCCCCCACCCGCACATCACATACACCCCCTACCACGCACTATTCCCAACCCACGCACCACACACACACATATCCCTCACCAACACATCCCCACTTACACACCACACACATATCCCCCACCCAGATACCACAAAATAATCCCACCCACACCCACACAGATACCCTTACCCATCCACCCCACATACCCCCACTCACACACCACAAAAATCCCCCACCCACACACACATACCTCACCCACACAATATCACCAACCAACACACCACACACCTCTCCCCACCCACACACGCATTCCCTACCCGTCCACCAACACACACTCACTCACACATCCTCCACTACGCACCCACACACCCCCACCAACCCACTCCCAACCAAACATCTCTCGATCACAATACCCCTACCCCCACACACATCCTCCACCCACTCACACATCCCACCCCGACACATACAACTCCCTCACCCACCTACACATCCCTAAGCCACTCACACACCCCCACCCACACATTCCCCATCCACATACACACATCTCCCACCCACACTCCCCCACATACTTCCCCCAACCACCACAATCCTCTGCTCACCCACACATATACCCCACCCATACGCACATTCCCCACACCCATCACACACATCCCCCACACCACATATTATCCTCCACCCATACCACCACAAACATACCCTCCACCCACACATCATTCACACATCCCCCACCAACACACCGCACACATATCTCAAACCCACACACCATACACTTCTCCCCACCCGCCCTTCCATCCCAAATCCACCCAACACAATCCCCTACCCACACAACCCCGCCTCCCACACATACTTCCTCAAACCATCCACACATCTCCACCCACATAAACACACATCCCCTGCATCCGTCCCATACACATATCCTCCACCCATACACACATCCCCCACACCCATTCCAACACCCGTACTTTCACCCCCACACATCCATCCACACATCCCACCAACACCCACAAATACCACTACCCACCAAAACCCACACACCCCAACCCATCCAAATGCATACCCCCACCCACACACCCCCCACCCACACATATCCCCACACTCACACACATCCTCCACATACACTCACACTTCCTCACATCTAGACACATACAAAATGTCTCACGTTAGTATTGAAACTAGTATGAACAAACTCCCACACTTTACTCACACACATACACTGACACTTGTCATGAGCAGTCTTATAAAAATGTTAAACATGGAGAAAAATGTGTACATAAAATGTATGTGACGTAAAAATAGTGATGCTCTCTCTCTCTCTCTCTCTCTCTCTCTCTCTCTCTCTCTCTCTCTCTCTCTCTCTCTCTCTCTCTCTCTCTCGATAGATAGATAGATAGATAGATAGATAGATAGATAGATAGATAAAGCTTAGTGTATCCAATTAAAACCGTGACAACATACCAGTTGCAATGTATCCAATTAAAAATATGTCATCGTCTCTGAGAGGTATGTTCTTGACTCGTCTGTACTTGTCCTCGCTAAAGGGGGGCACATGGTTTCCGTTAAAGAGACCTAGTTTTAAGGATGACCCTTGTTTGTCGTCCACATATACGTCAGGTCTGGGTGTCATGATCTCATGCATGAGTATTTCCTGTTGGACAGGGGATACATGTTCAGGAAAAGTAAGAAGAAGTAAGAAATATGAGTAATATCAATCATGACTGTTTACACAAAGAAAGATGAGACAAAAATGAAATCAACTCAATGCGGTTTGATTCAGTAACGTCTGCCGGTGATTTCGACCCCTTGTCAGGGAATTTGGAAAGGCGTTCACTGCCTCTAAGCCACTACTTTGTCATGCTATATGCAGAAGGAATAAAATGGTAGGACGGAATCACAATTGTGCAGCTCATCGAGAAAACTAGACAAATGCCAGTGAACTAAGGTGAAGAGAAGACGAATCACTGTTTGCATTCAGAAAACCTGAGAATAGTTAGAAAGGCTTTTGTCTGGAATCCCCAGAGCAAAAGAAACAAAGGAAGACATAAACATTCAGAATGAAGAGAAGCAAATATAGAAATGAATGATTAGGGGAGGACATGCACTGAGCTGAAGGGCTTTGGGTGAGTTGGCTGTGGCCTCTTCACCCAATAGGGGATAAAGGATGAAAGAAGAAGCAGAAGACGAAGTGAAGTGCCAGGACACGCGGGTGTAAGAGGAAACAAATCAGTAGATAGGCTTGCGGACTCGGCCGCTGTTGGGAGCGGAAGGGCAATGGATCAGGATGAATTCCTTAACGCCCTCGGGGTGGCCGGACAAGTAAATAACTCAAGGGGTGAGTGATTCTGTAACTTTGATCCGACTGCTAGAACATCAGGTCAAACGGGGTCAAGCAAGGCAAAGAGCGAAATGCAGGAAGCCAAAGAAGAATAGTCAACCAACACAAAACTGGTGTTGTCAGTCCCTACACGCTAAGTGGGATACTGTGAAGAGGATCTGAGCACTTCAGGACTAATAGTTCAATGTGCAATAAGGATGATTTGTTGACTAACTAACTAGTTAGTTAGTTAGTTAGTAGGTTAGCTAGTTATTAGTTAGCTAGTTAGTTAGTTAGTTAGTTAGCTAGTTAGTTAGTTATTAGTTAGTTAGTTAGTTAGTTAGCTAGTTAGTTAGCTAGCTAGTTAGTTAGTTAGTTAGCTAGTCAGTTAGTTAGTTAGTTAGCTAGTTAGTTAGTTATTAGTTAGTTAGTTAGTTAGCTAGTTAGCTAGTTAGCTAGTTAGTTAGTTATTAGTTAGCTAGTTAGTTAGTTAGTTAGCTAGTTAGTTAGTTATTAGTTAGCTAGTTAGTTACCTAGCTAGTTAGTTAGTTACCTAGCTAGTTAGTTAGTTAGTTAGCTAGTCAGTTAGTTAGTTAGTTAGCTAGTTAGTTATTAGTTAGTTAGTTAGCTAGTTAGTTAGTTAGCTAGTTAGTTAGTTATTAATTAGCTAGTTAGTTAGTTAGTTAGCTAGTCAGCTAGTTAGTTAGTTAGTTAGTTAGTTAGCTAGTTAGTTAGCTAGTCAGTCAGTTAGTTAGTTAGTTAGTTAGTTAGCTAGTTATTTAGTTATTAGTTAGCTAGTTGTTAGTTAGTTAGTTAGTTAGTTAGCTAGTTAGCTAGTTAGTTAGTTAGTTAGCTAGTTAGCTAGTTAGTTAGTTAGTTAGTTAGCTAGTTAGTTAGTTAGTTAGCTAGTTAGATAGTCAATTATGTAGTTAGTTAGTAAGTAAGTTAGCTAGTTAGCTAGTTAGTTAGTTAGTTAGCTAGTTAGATAGTTAGTTAGTTAGTTAGTTAGTAGTTAGTTAGTTAGTTAGTTAGCTAGTTAGTTAGTTAGTTAGCTAGTTAGTTAGTTAGTTAGTTAGTTAGCTAGTTAGTTAGTTATTAGTTAGCTAGTTAGTTAGTTAGCTAGTTGGTTAGCTAGTTAGTTAGTTAGTTAGTTAGCTAGTTAGTTAGTTGGTTAGCTAGTTAGATAGTTATTAGTTAGTTAGTTAGTTATTAGTTAGCTAGTTAGTTAGTTAGTTAGTTAGCTAATTAGTTTTTTAGTTAGTTATTAGTTAGTTAGTTAGTTAGCTAGTTAGTTAGCTATTAGTTAGCTAGTTAGTTAGTTATTAGTTAATTAGTTAGTTAGTGGTTGGTTGATGGTGGTTGGTAGTCTTGTTGGTTAGTTAGTTGGTTGGTTGGTTGGATGGTTGGTTGGTTAGTTAGTTGGTTGGTTGGTTGGTTGGTTAGTTAGTTAAAAGGTTGATTGGTTGGATGGTTGGTTGCTTAGTTAGTTGGTTGGTTGGTTTGTTGGTTAGTTAGTTGGTTAGTTCGTTTTAGCTAGCTAGCTTGTTAGGTAGTAAGTTAGTTAGCTAGTTAGTTAGTTAGATAGTTAGTTAGCTAGCTAGTTAGTTAGTTAGTTAGCTAGCTAGTTAGTTAGTTAGTTAGCTAGCTAGTTAGTTAGTTAGTTAGCTAGCTAGTTAGTTAGCTAGTTAGTTAGTTAGTTAGCTAATTAGGTAGTTAGTTAGTTAGCTAGCTAGTTATTTAGTTAGTTAGTTAGTTAGTTAGCTAGTTAGTTAGCTAGCTAGTTAGTTAGCTAGTCAGTTAGTTAGTTAGTTAGCTAGTTGGTTAGTTATTAGTTAGTTAGTTAGTTAGTTAGCTAGTTAGTTAGTTAGCTAGTTAGTTAGCTATTAGTTAGCTAGTTAGTTAGTTAGTTAGTTAGCTAGTTAGTTAGTTATTAGTTAGCTAGTTAGTTAGTTATTAGTTAGTGAGTTATCTAGTTAGTTAGTTAGCTAGTTAGCTAGTTAGTTAGTTATTAAGTAGCTAGTTAGTTAGTTAGTTAGTTAGCTAGTCAGCTAGTTAGTTAGTTAGTTAGCTAGTTAGTTAGTTAGCTAGTCAGTCAGTTAGTTAGTTAGTTAGTTAGCTAGTTATTTAGTTATTAGTTAGCTAGTTGTTAGTTAGTTAGTTAGTTAGCTAGTTAGCTAGTTAGTTAGTTAGTTAGTTAGCTAGTTAGCTAGTTAGCTAGTCAGTTATGTAGTTAGTTAGTTAGTTAGTTAGCTATTTGATTAGCTAGTTAGTTAGCTAGTTAGTTAGTTAGTTAGTTAGTTAGCTATTTGATTAGCTAGTTCGTTAGCAGCTTAGTTAGTTAGTTAGTTAGTTAGTTAGTTAGTTAGTTAGTTAGCTAGTTAGTTAGCAGCTTAGTTAGTTAGTTAGTTAGTTAGTTAGTTAGCTAGTTAGTTAGTTAGTTAGTTAGTTAGTTAGTTAGCTAGTTAGTTAGTTAGTTAGTTAGTTAGTTAGTTAGTTAGTTAGTTAGTTAGTTAGTTAGTTAGTTAGTTAGTTAGTTAGTTAGTTAGTTAGTTAGCTAGTTAGTTAGTTAGTTAGTTAGTTAGTTAGTTAGTTAGTTAGTTAGTTAGTTAGTTAGTTAGTTAGCTAGTTAGTTAGTTAGTTAGTTAGTTAGTAGTTAGTTAGTTAGTTAGTTAGTTAGTTAGTTAGTTAGTTAGTTAGTTAGTTAGCTAGTTAGTTAGTTAGTTAGTCAGTTAGTTAGTTAGTTAGTTAGCTAGTTATTTAGTTATTAGTTAGCTAGTTGTTAGTTAGTTAGTTAGTTAGCTAGTTAGCTAGTTAGTTAGTTAGTTAGTTAGCTAGTTAGCTAGTTAGCTAGTCAGTTATGTAGTTAGTTAATTAGTTAGTTAGCTAGTTAGCTAGTTAGTTAGTTAGCTATTTAGCTAGTTAGTTAGTTAGTTAGCTAGTTAGTTAGTTAGTTAGCTAGTTATTTAGTTATTAGTTAGCTAGTTAGTTAGTTAGTTAGCTAGTTACTTAGTTATTAGTTAGCTAGTTAGTTAGTTAGTTAGCTAGTTAGTTAGTTAGTTAGTTAGTTAGTTAGTTATTAGTTAGCTAGTTAGTTAGTTAGTTAGTTAGCTAGTTAGTTAGCTAGTTAGTTAGTTTATAAGATAGTTAGTTAGCTAGTTAGTTAGTTAGTTAGCTAGTTAGTTAGTTATTAGTTAGTTAGTTAGTTATTAGTTAGCTAGTTAGTTAGTTAGTTAGCTAGTTAGTATTTTAGTTAGTTAGTTATTAGTTAGTTAGTTAGTTAGCTAGTTAGTTAGTTATTAGTTAGCTAGTTAGTTAGTTATTAGTTAATTAGTTAGTTAGTTGGTTGGTTGGATGGTTGGTTGGTTGGTTGGTTAGTTGGTTGGTTAGTTAGTTAGTTGGTTGGTTGGATGGTTAGTTGGTTAGTTAGTTGGTTGGTTAGTTAGTTAATAGGTTGATTGGTTGGATGGTTGGTTGCTTAGTTGGTTGGTTGGTTGGTTGGTTGGTTGGTTGGATGGTTGGTTGGTTGGTTAGTTAGTTGGTTGGTTGGTTGGTTGGATGGTTTGTTGGTTAGTTAGTTGGTTAGTTCGTTTTAGCTAGCTAGCTTGTTAGTTAGTAAGTTAGTTAGCTAGTTAGTTAGTTAGATAGTAAGTTAGCTAGCTAGTTAGATAGTTAGTTAGTTAGCTAGTTAGTTAGTTAGTTAGCTAGTTAGTTAGTTAGTTAGCTAGTTAGTTAGCTAGTTAGTTAGTTAGTAGCTATTTAGGTAGTTAGTTAGTTAGTTAGCTAGCTAGTTAGTTAGTTAGTTAGCTATTTAGTTAGTTAGTTAGGTAGTTAGTTAGTTAGTTAGCTATTTAGTTAGTTAGTTAGCTAGTTAGTTAGTTAGTTAGCTATTACCCTTTCCACGGGAAATGGTCCTTGCCAACCTATCTCCAGTTTGTTGTTTCCCGTTGGGAGTAGCAACAAAACTTTGTCTCCCACCTCTAGAGATCTGTCTTTAGACCTACGGTTGTAGTAAGCCGCATGTCTTTTCCTGGCCTTTTTCAAGTTTTGATTTGCCAGAGTCCATCCTTTGTGGAGTTTTTCTTTCAGTTCCTCCAAGTATTGATAGGATGAGATTACTTCTTCTGACGTCCCCTCTTCAGTCCAACTCCTCAACATGGCTTCCAACGGTCCTTTGATTGGACGACCAAACAGCAACGTAGCGGGTGGTAGTCCTGTTGAGCCATGAGGAACTTCCCGATAGGCAAAGAGTGCTGCAGGGATATATTCATCCCACCTATCAGGTTTTTCCTGCGCTAGTTTCCTGAGCATTGTCATCAACGTGCCGTTGAAACGCTCTACTTGTCCATTGGCTTGAGGATGGTAAGGGCTGGTATGTATGTGGTTAGAGTGAAACACTCTAAATACCTCCTCCATGAGTTTTCCACAAAACTGGGACCCATTGTCCGTCAGAATTTGATCTGGGAAGCCTAATCTTGTAAAGGCCTCCATCAGTGCATCCGCCACTCGTTTCGAGTCAATCGTGGTCAACGGTATGGCTTCACCCCACATTGTACAGCAATCCACCATTGTGAGTATATACATGTTCCTCTTCCTAGTCCTAGGAAGTGGACCCACGATATCGATGGCTACCCTCTCGAAAGGAGAGTTCATGATGGGCATCTCACCCAGGACCACCGGTGCTGTCCAGTGTTTCGGTGCCACCCTCTGGCACTCAGGGCATGACTTCACATACCGACGCACATACTCTGTCATTCCCGGCCAATAGTAGTGGCAGGAAATCCGCTGCATGGTGGCGGCAATACCCATATGTCCACTAAAGGAGATGGTATGCCCCATATGAAGAATCTGGGACCGGTGAGCTTTTGGGACGACCAACTGACCGTATAGGTTGTCTCCCCTTCCTGCTCTCCTGTAGAGTATCCTATTCTTCATGTAGTACTGCCCCCGTCCTGGTGGATCAGCACTTTTCTGCAGCTTTTTGTAGCAAGGACGTAAAGTATCATCCTCACTCTGGGCAGTTCGTAGCTCCCCCGGCATTGGGTTAGTCACAATTGCGTCTGCCTCTTCCGTTCTCGTCTGAGAGCGAGTCTGTATTGCTCCCATATGGATTGGCTCCCTGGGCATTCCCAGAAAGACATACCGGCAACCTAGGATTACTGGGAAAATGGGATCGGTCAATACAGCAGCCTTGATTGTGCCGGTGACATATCTTGACCGAATCTCCACGTTAGTAATGGGCAACTTCATGGCCACAGCACTCTTCTGTGCAGGCTGTATTTCCATGGTCTCACCTGTGAATTGTTCTGGGTGTACCAGATCCGCAGAAATCACGGCCTCCCCGTCCAGTCCTGTGTCGTACAAACACTCCACTTGACGACCGTTAACCTCTACCAATTCCACTACAGGTGGTTTTTCCTGGTCTGGAGTTTCTTCGTCGGCCTCGACCTGTTCAGTGGGCTCCACCTTAGGTCTCCCGGGGCACACGATGAATTTAGATTCTCCTGACTTTCTCTTGCAGTCAATAGCATTGTGCGTGTTTGACTTGCATTGGTTGCACCATTTCTCTGTCCTAGATTTTCTTGTGCCGGACTTGAGTGAGCTCTCCTGATGGTGAGCTATCTTGCTGACCTTGGCATTCTCCGTGACAACCTCCTTGGAAGTCACTTGACATGCTGCGAAGTGAGGGCTCTTAGCCTTCGATTTGCAGTCCCTCGTATTGTGAGTGGGTGACTTACAAATTGAACACCACTTCTCCGACCACGGTCGTTTTGGTGTAGAGCTCGAAGAGCTCTTGCTTCCCTCCTTCGTCTTCTCTGAACTATCCTCTGATTTTTGCACATAAGGTTCCCCCTTTTTTGTTCCAGAGCTTTTGGCTTTCTTCTTGTCATGTTTCTCCTGACTTTTGGTGTTGGTGGGAAGGTTTTCCCCGGCCTCCCCATGTACCTCTACGAACCGTTCTGCTAATTTTGTCACGAGGTCAATACGTTCCGCTCCTTGTTCTCCCAGGAATGTCCTGAGAGGTTTTGACATTTGCTTCTTCAGCTGGTCGACCACCATGAGTTCTTCCAGACTCTCATAGTCATGTGCGAACCCAGCCAAATCCATCCAATTATGGAGATAAGATTTAAGACGCAAACTGTAGGCGGCAAACAACTCCCCCGGTTCTCGTTTCGCTGCTCGAAATTTTTTCCGGTAGGTATGTGACGTAACCTCGAATCGTTTCAGCAGAGCCGTCTTTAACTCATCATAATTGTTCTCATGTCCTGGTGGCAGGCGAGTATAAACTTCGTATCCCGTCCCGCGTAATCCCTGGGATAGCTTAAGATTCCATTTGTTACGCTCCAGACCCATAGCAACTGACATAGCCTCGAAGCGTTGAAGGTATTGGTCAATCTTCTCTTTGTCCTCCTCGTAGACCGCCAAAGGAAACTTCATAGCATGGTACCCCTGTCCACCTACTGGTGTTGAGCCTGGGACTGAGGAACCTCCAACTGCTCCCTCAGTTTCCCCATTAGATTGACTCTTGAGCTCGAGTTCCCGCATCCTGTACTCGTGCTCCCTTTTCTGAGCTTCTTGTTCAGCTTCCAGTTTCCTAGCTGCTTGCTCAGCTTCCAGTTTCCTAGCTGCTTGCTCAGCTTCCAGTTTCCTAGCTGCTTGCTCAGCTTCCAGTTTCCTAGCTGCTTGCTCAGCTTCCAGTTTCCTAGCTGCTTGCTCAGCTTCTAATTTCTTAGCTGCCTGCTCAGCTTCAAGTTCCATCCTTCTAGTGGCTTGCTCAGCTTCTATCCTCTTAGTTTCTAACTCCATCTTCCTCAATTCCAATTCGGCCTTCCGATCGTCTCTTTCTGCTTGACGATACTCTCTCTCCACTTCCTGTATGTAATCCGTTAAAGCTGAACCAGACAAACCCATTCCTTCCCCCTTTGCCCTTAGTTCTGCCCCAGTTAATTTAGGAGTGGCCATTTTTCAGACAGGTAAGTCAGCAGATAGGGTGCAGATTATCTCCAAGAGGAATATATATATAATGAACAATCACTGTTAATCTAATAATTAAGACCACACACAACACAATCACTCAGTGACAAGAGAAGAATCAGGACCACAGACCTATGCAGACGTGTGAGGTGTGAACAGGTAAGATATGTATCCTAACCCCTATCCACATTCACTCTAGCTGGATTCTCTCTCCAACAATATCACCGTCCTCTTAGTAAAGATCCCGTGTCAAAAGACCCCGTTGTCAGGAGATCCCACTGTCAAAGGATCCCGCTTACAAGAGATCCCGCTTACAAGAGATCCCGCTGTCCAAAGATCACGTTTACGAGCCCCCAATAAATGTCGTAAGTCTTTCTTACTTACTTTAGTGTCGTCCTTGGAGTGATGGGAATCCACACCACATTTTTATTACCCCAATATTGTTGTCTTAGAGAAACCACCAGACTCCGTCCACAAAACTCCGTCGGTCTGCAAACCCCTTTTTCTTACTCTCACTCACCCTTAGATCATGCCCCCTCTCACTCCTCCCCAACATAACATACTCCACAACTCTAGCTTTAACAAATAAATACAAAATAATTTATTAAGCAAAGAGTATAAGTGTGAGAAGTGTGTGTAAGTAATGTGTAGAATGTGTGTCGAATATTCTAGTGGGTGCAGACTTAGACCAGGTAGCTGAAGAGCCCAGCCCGATCATCCCAGAAAGGATCACACCACATCTTCATTCAGTCCACGAAGACCTCACCCAGGTATGTGTCCATCCTGCTAGATGTAGATTTCCACCGGTGGCTGTTTGATCACTCAAAAGAACTAGTCACAGTCCGACCCTAAATCCTGTCTGGATCACACAGTTAATATATGTCTAATTTGTTCCTATACTTATAACACCCTTGTCTAGTGAGGACACGAACATACTGTTCTTTGAAATAAATGTACTTCCTGTCTCAAGTGTCTACTGTTCACAAGACCATTGTTATACTAACTTCCTAATAAGTTTATACTGATTTATTCCCATGTGATGGGGAATAACTGTATCTCTTTGTTTGTTCACCTGTCGTGTAAAACATACTGCCACTGGGCTGTTCCCAGGTGGTGTAAAAGAAATTCACTTTTTACTATTCTGTTCCCAAGTGATGTTTGAAACATTAATTTGACGATTGGTCTTCCTCCAAACTGGTGCGGAGAAAACAATTTCTGGTCTTCTGTTAATGTGTGACGTTTGATAATCCCTCTTATGCTTGTTCCCGTAAACCCTTTCTATCATGGGCTAAGTGCAAAAGATGTTGACCAACTGCCTGCACCAAGGTCTCCATTCTCAGTGACTTGAGTGACCTAAAGGAACCTGTCAACGAGAGAACAACACATTGGGTGATAGCAACTGTCCCCAACCTCCATTGGATGGGGGGGGGGGGTGTCCGCCTCACTCAGATACATGACAGTGAACATTCTCTGTCATGGGCATAGGAGTTCTTCACTCCGGTCTGCAGTGGGTTAAGATCAGGACAGAGCAAAATGTAAAGTGTAGACCCCTAGCAGACATCACTAGAAGATCCCATCATTGTACATTCTCCCCATCCCCAATTTCCCCAATATCACCCCACTACACAATTCTCACTAGCAGAGCTAATTCTATTCATTACTCTAGCAAGTTTTACCGAGGCTACTGCTTATATTAACTAGGCTTAAATATACTCTCTACAATACCTTAAGCACAGCACAACAGTGTCTTCGAAATCATATCCACATTTTGCCATAACAGGCACGTGTACAATTAAATCTAATTAATTTCCGCACACGGTAGATATTTTTTTTAAATCCACTGCAGTGACAAACACGTCCGTGCAAGTCAATCCTCAGAGTTACACTACTTGTAAACAAAGCATGTTTTTACCCAACAGCCTTGAGTGGCCACGTGACGTTCTTTTGATGTTAACAAAGGTGGTTCAAGGGCAGATTATCCATTTCTGAATAAATTCTTTCCCTTGGGTTTCATCAATGTCACAATAGTAGATTATCTCCCCCTTTTGGACAATCCATGCACAAGTCGCTTCCCCCTTTTTCTCAACATATGCCTACAATTTCCCGTCTTGTGGGGATTGTCAAAGAAGATTTCCTTGTTTGATGTTGGCGACTTAGCGGTGTCCTTGATCTAACTGGTAAACAACTGCAGATGTACATTCCGACTTTGTTTTTCTGTCCCGGTTAAAAAACAAATGTAGCTTTGCACACAGGCCATGAATATGACCGTCTGTATTGTCATTATCTGGTGGATACACAGTGAAATCATGACAATACATACATACATACATACATACATACATACATACATACATACATACATACATACATACATACATACATACATACATACATACATACATACACACACACACATACATACATACATACATACATACATACATACATACATACATACATACATACATACATACATACATACATACATACATACATACGTACATACATGCATCCATCCAACCATCCATCCATCCACCCACCCACCCATACACACACACACACACACACACACACACACACACACACACACACACACACACACACACACACACACACACACACATAACGCACGCAGGCATGTAAGCAGGCAGGCAGGCAGACAGACTGACATAGTCTGTCCCCGAATCACAATGCAGATTTAGACACAACAGGTCCACCATGGATATGATATTTTCTGTCAGGCAGCTCCAAGAGAAGTGCAGAGAACAGAGGAAGCCATTGTTTATTACCTTCATACACCACACAAAGTCTTTTGACCTTGTGCGTAGAAACGTCCGTTTTAAACTCCTTGAGATGATAGGATGTCCACCCACCCTGCTATGTCATGTGAAATCACTTCATGAAAATATGCCGGGGACTATTTTATTTGATGGCTCAACATCCCATTCATTCAGCAGCGGAATACAGCAGGGTTGCGTGCTTCATCCTACACGTTTAGATATCTTCTTCGCCATTATCATACGGCAGGCATTTGTGACTGCCACTGAAGGCATATATCTCCATATAAGATCCGATGGCAAACTTTGTAACCCAACAAGATTAAAGGCAAATGCCAAAATAAAATCAAGATGCATAAGAGAAAAACGTTTTGCAGACGATGTAGTACTGACTACTCATGCAGCAGAAGACCGGAAACGGCTAATAGATTGCTTTGCAGCCGCGTGCAAAGACTTCGGGCTCACCATTAGCCTAAATAAAACACAGGTGATGGAACATGATGCTGGTACGCCTCCATCAATCATAATGTCTAATTACAAATTGAAGGTTGTCAACGAATTTGCATATTTGGGGTCGATAATATCAGAAAACCTTTCCTTAGAGACAGAAATCTACAGACGCATTGGAAGGGTAGCCACAAAACTTTCCAGGCTAAGAGAGTTTGGGAGTACAATAGACTAACTGAACGGGCAAATGTTCAAGTATATAAAGCTTGTGTTGTTAGCGCACTACTCTATGGGTCTGAATCCTGGACCTTGTACTCACGGCAGGAAATAAAGTTGAATTCTTTCCACATGAGATGCCTGAGACGTATCCTGGGCATATCGTTGAAAGACCATATAACAAACAAATACGTGCTTGAAAGAGCGGATATTATTACAGTGCACTCTCCCCTCAAAAAGAGACGCACCCGGTGGCTGGGCCACGTATCTCGAATGGAAGGCGAACGTAATCCCAAAGATCTCCTATACGGAGAACTAGCCACAGGGAAGAGGCCAACCGGAAGACCTCAAATGCGATATAAGGATGTGTGAAAACAAGATATGAAAACCCTTGGCATAGATCCAGACACGTGGGAAAGAGTTGCAGCAGACAGATGTTCCTGGAGACAGAAGTTCGAAACGGACTGGTGCTCTTTGAGCGCAATCTGATCCAACAAACTGAGGATAAGAGTCATAAGAATAAAATGCAGTCACTCGCTGCGGGGCTTGCCTCGTCTGACAGATGCGGAAATTGTGACAAAGATTGTCACTCTCGCAATAGATTATATAGTGACCATCAGCGATGTCAGGTGCCTTCCTGGCGGCACACCTTTATAGTCATACAGGACTGAAAGAGGCCTACTACTACAGACAGACAGACAAACCGACACTCGAGGAAGAAGAAGAAGAAGAAGAAGAAGAAGAAGAAGAAGAAGAAGAAGAAGAAGAAGAAGAAGAAGGAGAAGAAGAAGAAGAAACGAATGTCGACCATGACAGTAACTATGAAACAGGCCTCACCTTAAAATCTCCCATGTTTCTAACACCGTATTGAAGGGACACACTCCTGAAGTCACACTGCTATATGAAACTAACGCAGAAGTCACATTATAGGATATTACAAATGTAACATTAACCAATTGCTTATCCATTAAACTTATTCATGCGATTTTATGCTGTTTAGAGAGGACTGGTGGCAGCTGGTGCTGTTCAATACAGCGGTTTGTTTTCCACCGTTCAAATGCTCAAATATACTATCTAATGATGTTCTATATCATCGATGATATATATGTACTTTTATTATGTTCATTTATATCAGTTCATTAAGAGTGTTGACCTGTTAGCGGGATAGGGGTATCCACTATCAAAAGAGATGTAAGACGCTTCCTTTCCTCCTTTAGTCTATGGAACACCCTTGAGCAAGGTGGAGTACCCGTTTAGCCCGCCCTCCCCCCAAATCAGGGTTACGTGAAGCCATGGGAGCAGGTGATGGATGGAGTGAGAGAGCAGCCGACATATTGTTGTTGGGTATAGGCTGCACTCTGCAGCAATAGACAGATGATCTCATCAGTAGGCTAAGGTCGCCGACTAGTACAGTCACTGCCCAGAAGGAAAGCAATGGCAACTTGCCTTCTGCAAAACTTGCCAAGAAACCATAACAACCATGGAAGAAAACATCATAAGAAAGAGATCTGGTGGCAAGACCCCTAGGCCAGGCAGATAAGATAACACTGAGGGAAAGTGTGATACAGGGGCCAGTACTTGTAATATATTGAGGGAGTTAATTCCGGCGGTGTTACCAAGGAAATCCCATGTGTCCGACTGATAAGTAGAGTGAGACTAGGAATGTGGAATGTGAGAAGTCTGTATGAGGGAAAGTTTAAGATTGTATGTGATGAGATTGAGAGGTTAAATATTCAAATCCTAGGAATTAGTGAACATCGCTTGAGAGGTAAGGGACATTTTACAACTGAAAATGGAAGTCTTTTAATATATTCTGGTAGAGATGTTGGAGATCAGAGCGGAGTTGTATTTTGTTTAGGTAAACCAACTGCAAAAACGTTAATTGGATACAACCCGGTTAGTAATAGAATCCTCACAATCAGACTTAAAGGACATCTAAAAACACAACGAGACCTGGACACTTACTAAACAAGCTGAACAGCGCATAAATGCCTTTGAATATACATGTTATTGACGTGTTCTAAGAATATCTTGGACACAGAAAAGAACACATGAATCCATACAACAATATCTTAATATAGAAGAAGGTTGGCTACTAAAGACGATAAAACAAAGAAAATTGAAATATTGTGGTCTATTGAAACGTGATGAAAGTTTGGAGAGAACATCTATCATGCAACAATCTTGGAGGGGTATATTATCGGGAAGAGAGGAAGAAGAGGACCAAAGAGAAGATGGGTGCAGGATGTGGCGGATGATCTCCAGATAGATGTATCGGACGCGGGACATCTTGCTTATGACCGAGAAGGTTTCCGGACGGTTGTTATGGGGCCGAGATTCTGCAAGGGAAATGCTACTGAATGAATGAATGAAGAGTGTTGACGTGCCACATACAACCTGTACTTCTGTATGGATGTGAGAAGTGAAAAATGAATAGTCAAGCTGAAAAGCATCTTAAGGCATTGGAATTGTAGTTTCTGAGGTAAATGCATACCATGGACAGATAGAAAAACCAACGAGCAAGTTCTACATGAAGCAAATGACAATCGTAAACTGATTAGAGAAATAAGACAGTCAACATTTTTGGGTCACGTTATGAGAAGAAATAAATTCGAGAATTTGGTGACAACCGGCAAGATTAAGTAGAAAAGAACAATGGGAAGACGGAAAAGTAAATATCTGGATGGCTTGGCTACGTGGCATGGTCGAGACAATCCAATTCAATTCAATTCAACTTTATTTTAAAAGGGTTACAAACTGGCACGCAATTTTTACGTTCGGCCCTTCCAATTACTCACCTTTCATTCATCAATAGTGCATGATGCATTCACATAAGAAAATGCATTGTCAAATGAATGTTGTAAACATAAACAATGCATATTACAATGTTATGAGACACATCCCTCAAGCACCCACCCACCATCTTTACACCCACATACACCCAAACCCACCCACACACATTCCCATCCACCCACATACAACCATCACGCACCCACACATAACCACGACCACATATCACCCACCCATACACACACACCCTCCATCCAACCACACACACCCCACACACCCTAGCCTCATACACACCCACCCCACCCACCCACACACAGCCTCAACCAGCCTTACACACCCCCACTCACCCACACATCTCCCACACACAGCCCACCCACACACCCAACTCACTCACACAACCACCATCCAAACACCCACTAACCCACCCTTGCCTATTAACACACTTCCCTCAAAATACATCTCCCCGCAAACACACCCAACCCCCAGCCTACACACACCCACCCACACACCAATATCCACCCACCCCCAACCACCCAGCCAAACAATCATCCCCAAACCGCTTACACCCCGCACCCACCTACCCAAACACACAATTTCCCCACCCACTAACCCACACAACCCCCACCCACCAACACCCACACACTTCCTACCATCCACCCAACCCCACCCACCCCCACCCACACACACATCCCCCACCCACCACCCACCCACACATCCACCACACATCTCCCCACCCACACATACATCCCCACCTACCGGCACATCCCTAACTCACACCCGCACCCAAGCACACACACATTACCCACCCACCCATCCCCC
>JACEFZ010000917.1:132500-140000 GCA_014155875.1 Cepaea nemoralis
GTCGTCATTTTTAGTCACATTATGATAAGAAAACAAACAGAACATGTGTCACCAGGGCCTTCAAATGCTGATGCAGAAAATAGGTATAGGAAAACAGCGAGAGAAGATTACTGACAGCTCTTTGTCATGGCTCTGGAAAATATCACCCCACCAACTGATAAATTGTGTGTAGGACCGCGAGGTGTGGAGAAACATGGTCGCCCAAGACACTTGATGGTGGTGTCGTTGTCTCAGCGTGTCTTTAAAAAATAAAACAAAAGAATTGTCAAGAAGCAGTTTCATGCATTGGGTTTGTGATATGATATCACCATTACATCTTGTGGGTCGAGAGCAATGAAGAATACGTGGCCAATCTTTTCCTGACTTGAGGAGCCCAGGCGCAGAACCCGCTAACTTCGCTAACACGCTCGCCATATTTGTCCGGAAGTAGTTTCCTGCTATTGATCTGTGATATAATAGCGCCATTACATTGTGTAAGCCTGGGTGCAAGGAGGAATAGGTGCCCACTCTTTCCCTCGCTATCGCAAGCGACCTGTGCCCTACTATGACCATGACATTGCCACAGTGGTTCTAAACCGAGAAAGGGGGGGGGGGATTTTTAGGGTTTCCAGGGAGGGAGGCGGAATTAAGACCATAGATTGGCAGACTCAAAATGGCCCCAGTCACAATATCCAATTAAGTGACAATTTTTTGACGTTTTTAACTATTTGTTTATTGTAATATGATTAATTTGGTGTGTTAATAAAGTATTGTGAATATAAAAAATGCATCTTTTGAGGCTGACAATTTTGAAAAGGGGGGAATTCTTCTTTCGTTCGCTGGACACGTGGAATAACATTATGACATATGGTTAAAGGGTCTCTTCTCATCTCACCATGTTCCTCTTGTACCTTGCGGTGTCGAGGTGAAGTATAAACTTCGTGAGAGTGCCCCATTATGGGCTTCATATATCGATATTCCCTTGGACTCTGCTATTCCCTTCGTCCAACGTTTACGTGGTCGGCTTCTTCCTCTGTTTCCATCTGGTCTGTACATCATTGCTTGTTGTGGCATGCTGTTGACTGGTAACCTACTTGCATGGCCAAACCATTTGACTTGCTGCTTTCTAATAAAATCTAGTGCTGCTTTAACCCCCACTTTAGTCCTGATTTCTTCATTTCTGATCTTATCTCTTCTTGATACGTTGAGTATTCTTCTCAGGAACCTCATTTCTGTTGTTATGATTTTTCTTTACTCTTGTTCTGTCATTGTTCAGGTTTGACATTGGTAGCATAGAGTTGGTAGGAAGATTGTGTTGTAAAGTGCTTTCTTAGTAGTTATTGATACATGTTTGTTCTTTAGTATTGGTGCCATTTGTCCAATGAGTTGATTTGCCTTACTGCACCTAATTTCGATCTCGTCTTCTGATCTGCCATTTGATGATATTACACTTCCTAGGTACTTGAAACTCTTTACTGTTTCAAGGGATGTTCGTTTAGGTGAATTGTTGTTGTTTATTATTCTTTAGTTATAGTCATTACCTCTGTTTTGCTTGTGCTAATTTTCATGTTATGTTCCCTACACATTTCGTTTAGACTATTCATGTGGTCTTGTAATTCAGCTTCTGATTTTGCTATTAGTGCTTGGTCGTCCGCAAACAGGAGTTCTCTAATGGTTAGATTTACAGATGGTTCTTCTTCTGTGTTCTCGTCATGCGGTATTCTTGCTGTCTCTGCTTGGCTGGTTTCTTTACATATGTTGTCTATATATGTTATGAACAAGAGAGGGGACAGGACACAACCTTGTCGTACTCCAGATCTTATGGTGAAGGGTTCTGAGTGTCCTCCAGTTGCTCTCACTATGCATTCACTGTTGTTGTATAAACTTCTACATAGGTTTGTTAGATGTGTACTCACTCCATATTGTTTAAGGATTTCCCACAGCTTGTTTCTATCTACTCTATCAAATGCCTTTTCTTGGTCGACAAAGGCTAAGTAGAGTGTTTCATTGAATTCGATTGATTTTTCTATAAGTTGTCTAAGAGCAAAAATGGCATCTGTGCATCCTTTGTTTTTCCTAAATCCAAGTTGTGTTTCGCTTAGCTGGGGTTCTAAAGTAGTTCGTAATCTTTTTTCAAGAATTTTGCAAAATATTTTCCCAGTATGACTCAACAGTGAAATGCCTCTGTATTGTGTGCAGTCTCTTTTGCTGCCTTTGTTTTTCCAAATTGGGATAATTATGGCGTTTCCCCAGTCTCGTGGTGTCTGTTGTTCTACCCAAACATGGTTGAATAGTCTATGTAGCCAAGCTGTTCCTACTTCTCTTGCTGCTTTAATTAGTTCATTTGGTATTTCATCCTGTCCCGGTGATTTGTTCAATGGGGCTAATCTGATGGCTTCTATAATTTCTTCTTTTAGTATGTCTGGTTCTAGTTCTTCGGTGACATCTGTGTAGGTCTCTTGAATTCCTGTGACATCTGATGGGATGTTGAGAAGTTGTTCGAAATACTGCTTCCATCTTATTAGGATTTGTTTTTGTTCACTTATTGGTTCTCCATTTTCGCTGTTAATTATTTCAATTGGGTCAAAGGGTTCTCCTCTGGTTCGCATTGCACTTATCTTTTTGTAGAAGTTTCTAGTTGCCTCCTTGTAGTTTTTATTTAAGGTTTCTCCATACTCTTCCCAGTCTTTTTGTTTTTCCCTCTTTACTATTCTACTCACATGTCTTCTCGCTATTCTATATTCTATGTAATCACATTCCTGTTTGCTCTTCAACCACTTTTTATATTTTTCCTTTTTGTCTTTTACCGCTTTCTTTACTTCTGAGTTCCACCAACTTGTTATTTTCTTTATCCGTGTTTTGCGATTTTTCGTGTTTCCACATGTTATTTTTGCAGTATTTAAAATGCTTGATTTGAACATCTCCCATTCTTCTTCCACTGTTTTTCTTTCTGTAGGTAAGTTTACAAAGAGTTCAGTTAGTTCTTTCTCATAATTTTCCCTTACTGCCTCGTCTTTAAGGTTTTTTAAGTTTACTGATTCGCATGGCATGTATTTTCCTGCTCTTTGTTTTCTTCTTCTGATGATTCTTATTGTGGCAACGACTGCTTTATGATCTGTGTTTATACTGAAATTGGGTACTGTCCTTGCATCTAATATATTTATCTTTCTGTTATTTCTTGTTAATATAAAATCAATTTGGCTTTTATGTAAGGCCCTTCTGAATAATGAGGATGTTGATGACCTAATTCTATATGATGTTAATGATCTAGGTCTATATAATGTTGATGATTTAACTCTATATCATGTTGATGATCTAGTCTATATGATGCTGATCTAGGTCTATATGATGTTGATGATCAAGGTCTGCATGATGTTGATGAACTAGCTCTATTTCGTGTTGATGATCTTGGTATATTTGATGATGATCATCTAGGTCTATATAAAATTGATGATCTAGGTCTATATGATGTTGATGATCTAGTCTATATGATGATGATCAAGGTCTATATGATGTTTATCAAGGTCTATATGATGTTGATCATCTAGGTCTAAATGAAGTTTCTGAAGTAGGTCTATATGATGTTGATGATCTAGGTCTATATAATTTTGATGATTTTTACTCAAAATTATTCACATTAATTTGGTATAACCTTTTGAATGTTATTCAATTCTATACGGCATGCGAGGAACAGCTGTACAGGAATAAATAAAGAACAACAGCCCTGTGAGAATTTATAAAGTATATCTTGGGCTGGCAAAACGTGTGCCTTTCAACTTCTTCTCCACGGCCTCGTCCACCAGCTCGCTTTGGGCAACGGTCAGGTGGTTCTTCCAGTCTCCAACTTGACCTGTGGTAATTCAGGAAACTGGTATCAGTTCAGGGACATATGTACAAGGTCTACTACTAATATTGCTGCTACTTCTACTAAAACCACATCCATAACTACTACTGCATGCATGCAAGCATAAATACTGACATACATACATACATATACACACACGCACACACACACACACACACACACACACACACACACACCCACCCATCCATCCATCCATACATCCCTACCTATCTACATGCATATATATGAATGGGAACACATTAATGGGAAAGACCTTTGACTTGTAAAAAGCATATACGGGAAACAATAAACTGCCATAAAGATTGATCTGGAAGTAGGTCAATATCGGCCTATTAAGAGACAGGGTTGTGTAATGTCTACAGCTCATAAAACCTGTGCTTCTGTATGGTCGGCGGAACGTGGATAATAAGCGGACACGATGAAAAACATCTAATCGCAGTGTAAGAGTGGGGAAAATGCAAAGAATACCATGGACAGACAGAGAAATCCATGAACATGTCCTGCAAAAAGCAACTGATTAATGAAATTAGAGTAGGCAGTCACGATGTTATGGGCATGTTATGAGACGAAATAAACTGAAGAACTTTGTGACAACAGGCCTCCCCTCCCCCCTCCGCCCCCTCCCACCGCGGGGAAAGAACACTGGAAAGGCTAATGGAGAGATAAATTTAAAAGAATTTTTTCTCGTAGTGAATTTTCATAACGAAGATACAAACAAGATTGCACGATTTATTTAATAGCACATTTCGCTGCATCTCGTCAGGTACATAGTGCAGGAATCTCACAACATAAAGTAATTAGATAAATCATTCAAACTGAAATATACAGTACACGTATTTACACAGTAATTTGAATTGTCTATCACGGTAATTTTAAACTGATTATCATGTCTTTCTGTTTGCACAAAATTTACTTCTGTAAATTAATGATAGTTAGTTGGTCGAGGTTCCAACTTCACGGCAACGGGTTGTCCCCATTATGCTCCATTCCTGTGCCAGTGAGTATCACACAAAATGCTCCCCACTGTCCAATGTGAAAAGTGGAATAGACAGGAGTATCGGTAATCCAACAGCCCGCACAGGTACACTGTGCATAATGCCGCCGCCAGAATGCCAACAAAAAATTCATCCACGACAGCCACAGTTCATTGTCGAAGGACTCAGTAGTCATCAGAAAGACCTCATGGACCCGGGTTTTCTTACATGGCTCGGTCTTTTACCGCAGGGGGACCCGCCAAAAAGTGTCGCATAAAACACGAACTCCGCAGCTTCAGCGCCGACTCCTAGGAGTCTCCTGAAAAATGCACTCGTGAACCGAAAAGGCAATTCAGTCAATTCAGCAACAGCCGGTAGCCATTGTTCCGAACATGCAGGTCACTGTACAGGACAGATGTAAAAGCATTCCACGCGAATTTCACAGCTCACAGTGTCGCCCACGCACTCACTCAGTAGCATTGCGACGGAACCATGCACTACCAGTCCAACATGAGGAAAATGCGAATGCAAACCGTAGCTGCAAGCATATGCACGCCACAGGCCTTAACGGTTCAATGCATAACGCCATGTTTGCGATGATATGCTGCTGACAAGATATGCTCAGTAAGCGATGAAATGCTGACAAGATATGCTCAGTGAGTGATGAAATGCTGACAAGATATGCTCAGTGAGCGATGAAATGCTGACAAGATATGCTCAGTGAGAGATGAAATGTTTGACTAGATATGCTCAGTGAGGGATGAAATGTTTGACAAGATATGCTCAGTGAGGGATGAAATGCTGCCAAGATATGCTCAGTGAGCGATGAAATGTTTGACAAGATATGCTCAGTGAGCGATGAAATGTTTGACAAGATATGCTCAGTGAGCGATGAAATGCTGACAAGATATGCTCAGTGAGAGATGAAATGTTTGACAAGATATGCTCAGTGAGCGATGAAATGCTGACAAGATATGCTCAGTGAGAGATGAAATGTTTGACAAGATATGCTCAGTGAGCGATGAAATGTTTGACAAGATATGCTCAGTGAGAGATGAAATGTTTGACAAGATATGCTCAGTGAGCGATGAAATGTTTGACAAGATATGCTCAGTGAGCGATGAAATGTTTGACAAGATATGCTCAGTGAGCGATGAAATGTTTGACAAGATGTGCTCAGTGAGCGATGAAATGCTGACAAGATATGCTCAGTGAGCGATGAAATGCTGACAAGATGTGCTCAGTGAGCGATGAAATGCTGACAAGATGTGCTCAGTGAGCGATGAAATGCTGACAAGATGTGCTCAGTGAGCGATGAAATGCTGACAAGATGTGCTCAGTGAGCGATGAAATGCTGACAAGATGTGCTCAGTGAGCGATGAAATGCTGACAAGATGTGCTCAGTGAGGGATGAAATGCTGACAAGATGTGCTCAGTGAGCGATGAAATGCTGACAAGATGTGCTCAGTGAGCGATGAAATGCTGACAAGATGTGCTCAGTGAGGGATGAAATGCTGACAAGATATGCTCAGTGAGCGATGAAATGCTGACAAGATGTGCTCAGTGAGAGATGAAATGTTTGACAAGATGTGCTCAGTGAGCGATGAAATGCTGACAAGATGTGCTCAGTGAGAGATGAAATGTTTGACAAGATGTGCTCAGTGAGCGATGAAATGCTGACAAGATGTGCTCAGTGAGCGATGAAATGCTGACAAGATATGCTCAGTGAGCGATGAAATGCTGACAAGATGTGCTCAGTGAGCGATGAAATGCTGACAAGATGTGCTCAGTGAGCGATGAAATGCTGACAAGATATGCTCAGTGAGCGATGAAATGCTGACAAGATGTGCTCAGTGAGAGATGAAATGCTGACAAGATATGCTCAGTGAGCGATGAAATGCTGACAAGATGTGCTCAGTGAGAGATGAAATGCTGACAAGATGTGCTCAGTGAGAGATGAAATGCTGACAAGATGTGCTCAGTGAGGGATGAAATGCTGACAAGATGTGCTCAGTGAGCGATGAAATGCTGACAAGATGTGCTCAGTGAGAGATGAAATGCTGACAAGATGTGCTCAGTGAGGGATGAAATGCTGACAAGATGTGCTCAGTGAGGGATGAAATGCTGACAAGATGTGCTCAGTGAGAGATGAAATGCTGACAAGATGTGCTCAGTGAGGGATGAAATGCTGACAAGATGTGCTCAGTGAGGGATGAAATGCTGACAAGATGTGCTCAGTGAGGGATGAAATGCTGACAAGATGTGCTCAGTGAGGGATGAAATGCTGACAAGATGTGCTCAGTGAGGGATGAAATGCTGACAAGATGTGCTCAGTGAGGACATGTAAATTAATGACCATAGCTTCTATTAGCTGACCATTGTGTGTGTTTAAAAACACTCAAAACTCATTGTCCCCATTAATCACGTAACTGGTTTCCAAAATGTGTCGTCCAATCAATCACGTAGGAGGTTTGAGGTGTGTCGGTTTGGCCCGGTTCCCGGTCTTATTATTATTATTATTATTATTATTATTATTATGTCAATCCAATTGGGTATATGTTCTACCATCCTGTTCTTCAATTGCCTCTCTGTTCTGCCGCTGTAACACCTGCATGTAAATTGATAAAAATATTTGGATTTGGCGTAGGTGTGGTTTTGTATCTAATTACTGGAGTTGTAGCA
>JACEFZ010000917.1:145000-152500 GCA_014155875.1 Cepaea nemoralis
ACCCCTTCCAAATAACATCTGGCTTGAAACAGGGTGATGCACTATCACCGCTACTCTTCAATCTGGCTCTAGAGAAAGTTGTAAGGAAGATAAAGGAGGAATGTGATATTGGAGGAACATCCAAGCTGCTTGGTTATGCAGATGATATAGATATTATAGGGCAAAGTGAACAAAAGACATTGGAAATATTGACTCACTTAAAGGAAAAAGCCCAACAGATGGGGCTGGTTATCAACCAAGATAAGACAGAATATATGGTAATTTCAAGAGACGGAATGGCTAAAAACTCTGGCCACATACAAATAGATAATATGACCATTAAAAGAACGGAAACATACAAATAACTGGGTACAATCTTCAACTGCTCCAACATCATAAGGGAAGAAATACAAACTAGAATCAACTCTGGAAATAAAATATACTATGCACTACAACATCTACTAAAATCAAAGGCGCTATCTGGTAACACCAAAATCACAATATACAAAACACTGATCAGACCAGTTGTGCTGTATGGCTCTGAAACCTGGAGTACAACGAAAGGAGACGAAGCCTTGTTACAAACCTTTGAGAACCAAATTTTAAGACGCATCTTTGGACCCATTAGGGACACACAAAGTGGTGAGTGGAAAAGAAGAAGTAACAAAGACATTTATGATCTGTTTAAGTCCCCGCTAATCACTGGTATCAAAGGCTAATAGACTACAATGGCTGGGGCATATAGAAAGAATGGAAGATAATAGGGAAACAAAACTCGCTTACACTCAGGAAATAAATGACCGTAGACCCCGAGGTAGACCAAGAAGACGGTGGAGAGATAATACATGTACTGACCGACCTACAAGCACTTGGGATCAACGACTGGCAAGAGAAGGTCCACCAGAGAGACGAATGGAGACGGATTGTATTTGCAGCAAAGAACCTCAATGACTCGGAAAGCTGAAGAAGAAGAAGATATATATATATATATAACGTAACATTATCTAAATAATAAATTTGGGATTGACTGCAACGTCCTGCAATTAACACATTTAGTTTTGTTTTGTTTTTACCTTTTCTCAAGAATATTTTAGAATAGTTGTCTCCCTTTTCATAGACTTCCTTCATGGAGTCGAAACCTGCAGCGTCAGCAATCTCTCTCACCTTGTCGTCTGTGAGTTGGGAATCAATAAATGCCGCCATTCTTCGTATCTCCCTGGGAAGATCCTGCAGAAAGAAAACAATAACAGTGGACAGTATTCGAATCGTCCTTGGAAGAACCTGTAAAAAGACATAAATAAAAGACGAAGTTTGTCGTATCTTTATTGTAATATTCGTCGCGTTAATCGCTGTTTTGTGTATTTGTCTGAGAATGAAGGCTAGTCGCCACAACATCCATTGGTTTTCGTAATATTTGTTTTGTAAACATGCATTACTTTGTGTTATTTTATATTGTTTATATATTTCCACAGCTTTACTGCAGCTGCACATATTTTATTCATACTGTAATGGGATGTACTGTAGAAAGAAATTATTCACATTATTTGTATTTTCTTGAGAATGGCTGTGGAAATGTGGTTTCTGGGGAAAATGCAGACAGAAAAACCAATGACCACGTCCTACGAGAAACAAATGACAACATTAAATGATTAGAGAAATTAGATGTAGATAGTCACAATGTTTTTGGTTACGTTATGAGAAGAAATAAATTGGACAATTTGGTGACAATTGGCAAGATTCAGGGGAAAAGAACAAGGGAAAGGCAGAGAAGTATATACCTGGATGGCTTGGCCACGTGGTATGGTCGAGTCAAGAACACAAAGCAGACCCACGACTCTGGTGATCTTAGTAGTAGTATTAATAATAACTGTAATATCAGTAGTAATAGTAGTAGTTAAAATTAGGTGCATATACAGGACGTGGCAGTCAACCCCATTATATTAATGCCGTTTGTGATTTATTTGCAAGTTTACGTTCAGTAGTTTACCATTGCTTTCTGAACGACCGGCACCCATACCATTTCGTAAAAAATAAACGCAAGGCTGTCTGCTGCCAAATCGCCCGCAGTTGTGTTTCGAAAGCGGGTATGCGGGATTATGAACTGCGTCCGTAACGCTTTCACCAGGGAGCCGGCAAAAGTAGTAGTAGTAGTAGTAGTAGTAGTAGTAGTAGTAGTAGTAGTAGTAGTAGTAGTAATACTAGTAGTAGTAGTAGCAGCAGCAGCAGTTGTAGTAGTAGTAGTAGTAGTAGTAGTAGTAGTAGTAGTAGTAGTAGTAGTAGTAGTAGTAGTAGTAATAGTAGTAGTAGTAGTAGTAGTAGTAGTAGTAGTAGTAGTAGTAGTAGTAGTAGTAGTAGTAGTAGTAGTAATAGCAGCAGTAGACACGTTTATACATGGAACGTGTAACATAATGTCTCCAGACGTTCGCATCCCGTCCATTTACATTTTTCAATACACAAAAATTAAACAACGTAAGTCGTCTTAATAACCCGGTCTAAGAATAACTTAGAATATTCTAGATTAGGAGAGGGTAGATGAGAGGTGGGGACTCAATTTGATTGGGTGGCCCTTGGGCGAGTAACGCTATTTTCTAGGCTAATACTTAATTAGCCCGCCAGTCGAAGATTTGATACCATCCAGATAAGATGTGTTCAAGATGCAGTGATAAAACGTGCCGAATCATTCTCTAGGATGTAGTCTTTTACACCTCAGAGAATGAGGAAGATGGGGAGGCCTTCAATTACCAGGACAACTCCAGGGAAGTCCTGGGCTCTAACCTTCAATCCAGCTTTATAATGGACTCTCCAATAGTATCACATGACCACAGGGTGAAAATACTCAGCCTGAATTCACCAAATCCTGGCCGATACAGATGGCACTGGAAAAAGTCTTCTATTAAAAGCCTAATACAGGGAGACTCTCCATTTTTATAAATGTTCCGGGCTATATCTTCAAGAGATATTCTAGAAGCAACCTTAGGAAGTGAGAGATTACCTGGTTTCAGCATGCCTCTACTGGCTAAGGGTGAATAAATTATGTGTACCTGGAGCTTACCATATATCTCCTCAAAACCACATCTTGAGAAGTATTCCGGCTTGTTACTAGCTGAAAGCATCATGGTGAAGAAGGATAATACATAGAGCAAATTCACAAATGGATTAACGATTAAGTGGTGTGATTTCAGTACCATCAGAAACTCTGGGAGATAGACTGGCAGGGAAGAATGCTGGGACATATTAGTTTTTAGATCTTCATCTACTGGAAACGTAGGGCTAACCCCAGCGTCCGCTTTGTGAACAGTCTACTCACCATTGATAGGACATGCTTGTTAGTTTCTTAGACTTGTCACAGCAGGGAAGAACCTTAACGGGGAAAACATATGGGGAAAACTGCAACCTGAGACTTTCCCAACACCCTTCATAGGTGATAACAGGATGTACACAGATCAGTATAGCAGTGTCTCCCTGTGCTTGCCCCAGACTATGAGTTTATCATGTGTCTCCCTCATTGACGGTTGAAGGAATGATATATGCATGAATTGAGTGTGGTGTAGGATAACTTTATGGAGTAGAGATGTGAAGGAGGAGGGTTTGTTTTAAATTGATGCTCTGTTGGGACATTGGGTGATGTATTTGGGTTTTTCATAATTATGTCAACTATATTGCATATAAACTAACATTTTGAAATGTGAATTGTTGACAATATGAAGCCTGAGTCTTCACTTGACCTCATAAGACATTAATAAAATTATGATAGTAAGAGAACAGTTTTGAGATACATGTCTCTGTGGTTGTCTTGTATACTGTTGTGAATGAATTGTCCAACTGTTGTCAAGCATCTTCATGGTGACTGTTTACTCTACTGTTGTTGTTGGTTACTGATATTGTGGAAGTCCTGTGTAGATGTTGTCAAGTATCTTTCATGATGTATGACTTGTCTAATCTGTTGGTGTAACCATTCCTTTGTGAATGTGTGTCCAACTATTGTCAAAAACCTATCATGTTGATGTCTTGTTCAACCGGTGTAAAGTGAGTGTTGTTGCTGTTTATGTTCACTACAATGGTCTGGTTGTCAATGTGGTCATTTGTCCAAGTGTCTTGTGTCACTTGTAATGATATTAAAGAGATCAAGAATGAGGTTGGCGACCAGAGCACAGTCAACAAGATATATGAGAGACCTGCTTTCATTTGTTGCTGTGGCTAACTGCCAAGATCTCTGTGGTATAATAAAAACGTCCCTACCCTTTCCTATTTATGGACTCCCTTAAAAATAAACAAACCCTTACAATTACTGTTTAAGTAACTTACTTAATGTAGGAGAAAATAAAACAGCGATAGACTGACCGTGGCACAGCTAAATTTAGTTTGGCTTGTTTTCTCTCCCTTATCTGGCCAATCCTGGCGAGGGGGAAAACAAAGACTGAAGCGGCCATTTCTAGTCAAGAGAACTGACAAGAAAGTCGACCTTTTCCTTCGGGGAGAAGGTAGTTTGTTTTAAAACCATGATTCTCTTCAAGCTATTGGTATGTTATCTACATCATTAAGATATATTTATGTATTACCTAGACCAGTATGTTTAATTAAGAATTAGTTACAATTCTCTTAAACCAGGCTGGATGATGTTTACTAAGGAAACACAGGTGGGCGCCACGCTGTAATTTTTCCTATGTCTTACAATTTCAAATCCATATGTTAATATCTTGTATAGGCATTATGAACTTATATCTCACTAGTAGTGCTATAATCTATGAATATTATGTGTACTGTAAAGTATCAACTCTCATGTCTGAAACACATTCTAGAGATTTTCTCAATGTAGGAGCAGACCCTTGATTCATGCTTCATAGTAAAGAACTAGTGTCTGTCAATTTCATATTCCTATGTTAAAACTTCTAGGCACTGTGAACAATACCTCACTATTTATGCTTAGAAATCTGCAAATAATCTATGTACTATAGAAAGGTGTTTTATCCATGCGGGGACATACAAATGATTACGCATATTCCTGACTCGTACTTAGTCAGGGGATAAAATATTTTGCCACATTATAATCTGTAACTTGGAAATATAGTGCTAAATTTTAGTACCATTCTTTTGTTAACAGATTAGTAACCACTCCATATGAGGGTGAACATATAATCATTTCATAAAATAGTGTTAGGGACAGGCCATGTTTGAATATAAATTCATGAACAATTAAACGCGTGATGTAAATGTATGTTCGGATAGGATTCACTCCGCATCGCCTCACCGTAGTAGAAACAGAAGCGAAGATTGATGTGAATAAATTGCTTGCAATATTCAGAAGACTGGACCATGCGGCATAAGTTATTCTTATAAATACCCTCCGAATAATAGCAGTCATTGGCAAAACATATCACAGCGATTACTATCCTCATGTGCTGTACGCAATGGGGGAAAACAATGGATGTTTTAGTTCATGAAGATAATTCAAAAACCTAGGCTCCCTGCATCATCATTATGATTATTATGTATGATTATCATGTACTTAATATCAGAGAAATGTACAGGTATGTTTTTTTTCTGGTATGAGAATTTTCTTTGGGCTGATTGTTACTTTTTACTGTGGGAATATACATTTTAATGTTGCACCTTGGGATTAGAGGATGTTGATGTAAGAATACATATGTATGTCAGTACTTAAGAAGCCAATAGTGAATAGTCTTGACCTAGTGATGATTATAGTGCCGAAATGAAGACGCGGCATTAGAAACCACAGGGATTCTGTATAGGCTATTCTCTTCAAGTAATGAGAGAGACAATATCAACATGTTGGATGGACAGAATGACTTCACCCATCCAATAGTCCCAGTAACAACAGAACAAAATATAAGTGAGAAAATACCTTACTCACTATGAAGAGTCAGAATGGCTCTACTCAGCAATGAGGGACAGTGGAACATGGACACCCACTCCTTTCCCCTTCTCCCCTTGTTGTTTTGTATTTGTGTTTGTAATTGTGTTGTAAACCTGTTACCATAACACAGTAGGTTAATGCTAGTGTTGTATTCTTGTCATCCCTTTTCTATAGAAGAGAAGCAGGTGGTGGTTGAATTTGGTGGGACTATATCACTAACACTGGATCCTGGGTTAACAGCCATAAAGTGAATGTCCAAACCATAGTCTGGATCTAGCAATACCTCAATGTTTACTGCGGCGCTCAATAGCTCCATAGCGAGCAACAGATAAATTAGAAGACAACTGACGGGGTGAGTGATTAAGTCCTATTTTAGTAGGAACATCCCACATGTGGACTTCAAGATCTAATAATCTACAAAGATGAAGATCAACAGAGTAACTGACAACAGTGTATCGTCTGCTTTACGTCTGAGAAGTATCACCTATAAGCCTTATCACTCAGCAAAATCAGTGAAACTATGGGACAATCCTACAAGTTACTAAAACTAGCAACAGTGAAAGCCCTTCAACTGTTGGTTGGGTTACCAAGTTAATATCCAACAATGGATAAGTCTTCGAAAGAATGTCTCACAGCTGCAACAGTCAAACAGGGAATTCAGCTATTCAACACTAAGTTCTGGCTCAATCAAATGGGGAGAAGACACTGAACCACATAAGCCAATACAACCAAGGTACAAACTGAATATCATCTGAAACATAACTACGAAACCAGATTACCTCAAGGTTCCAAACCCTGAACACCATCAGATAAAAGACCATATGAAAGCAGCAAAATGTCTCTACATCAGCAACAAGAGGAATCATCCAATTGTTTGCAAACCTGTTACTGTGCTGGATTCATTCATCTGTGCATATATGTAGGTATAGATCAATTGTGGCCCTAGTCACAGATACTACCATGAGCTGCCTCTCAGTCATATAAAGTTCTACACTGGACTAGATAACAACGACTAACTCTTTGCTGGTCCAATGTCAACCTAAATACCATGGGTTATAGACTCGCGACTTGGTGGGTGTAAAATCTTTGTTGAACTACTTGGGATTCTGATATTAAAAGCAGAGAAGCTGAATGGACGTCTACTTGGCACCATGTATGATGAGATGGTAAAGTACCTTCTGCAGAGCTTAAGTGGAAATTCCGGAAAGTTAGACCAACCTGAGGCCCCAAATTTCAAAAAAAGACACCGAGCCTACTGCAACAGAGTACTCGAATATTCTAGCCCGCAGAGGGATTTGTGATTGTGTGTAATTTCTATTTTGGATTATAAAGTATGATTTGCACCAGCCAATTACCAGTGACTAAATAGTAAGAACATAACTGAGTGCATTAATTCGGTACCCAGATAATGGGGAAAAGGATCTAATCGACAGCAAAGGTGGACCCATAACCGCACACCAGGAGATAGACTCGATTAATTAATTTAATTAGTACAAAATGCTGTTTATATGTTGATTTTTGTTTTCTGAAGGTAACAGGTCAGTAGTTTTTTTCCAATGGTATATAGATGGTATAGTATTTTGACACCAACTCATTTTTAACAATGAGAGAATGGTAAAAGGTGTCAGAAACATGTTATTTTGGGT
>JACEFZ010000917.1:157500-220000 GCA_014155875.1 Cepaea nemoralis
CACACTGGATGAAATGAATGGTCATCATCATTCTTGATGGACAAACAACAACAGGCACAGGTTCTCAGTTCTGTTTAGTTTCTGCATCGCCATGGTTAGCCTAAAAGTAAAATACTAAACAAAATTGCCTAGAACACAACAAACAGTCAATACACGCTGGGGTTGATTTCAACGTTCTGTAAAGGATTCGTGAGCAACTAACCTTCGTTTTACATAACTTATGTTGAAAACTTAGTGGCATATCCTTTACAGGAAGTTGCAGTCAACACCAGCATTGTTTGCTGTTGTGGTCTCTTGGCAAGTTTACGTTCAGTAGTTTTTCATTGCTTTCTGAACGACCGGCACCCACAAAATTTCGTAAAAAAACCCAACGCAACGCGGTCTGCTGCCATATCAAGCGCAACTGTGTTTCGAACGTGGGTATGCTGGATCACGAACCGCGTCTGTAAACCTTTCACCACGGAGCCTGCAGAATCCTTAACCTTTGACCTAATGTAAACTTATTCCATTATAAAAGTGTAACACTGAAAACTACATACCTTGACCTTTCATAAATAGAGGGAAAAAGTTCTGGAATTGTCCTGTGTACTTAAAACTGTCGGGCAGGGAGGCGTGGTGGTGGAATAAAGAGACGACTGTGTCCTTGGGATTCCTGACTGTAAATATTATCTTTGTTTTCTTCTCCTTCATCTTGTTGAGGGATAGAACAGAAAATAAACATTTGATAGTGCTGGTCAAAGATTCACATAGAACTCAAATATGTTTGGAAGGTGGAAATGTGATATCGTCATGTTTCGCTCCTACATATGAGTTGGGTGGCTTAAGGGTAGTGACAGCAGAACGCAGAATGAAGTCACCCACATGTGATTTGAGAGCAGATCGCACAGCGTTCATTTTCACAATGATATGAGCTTCGACTGTTTAGAACGCCATAGCAAACTACTGAGTGTTAAATGACTTAGATAAACACAAACAGCCAAAAAATGCTGGTGTTGATTGCGACGTCCTGTAAATACAATCAAATGACTAGAAATATAACGTTCACATGTATATCAGTGTTTGGAGTGGCGTAGATGGTAGTGCAGTAGCCTACAATCAGAGCGGCCCACGGACGCACCCTGTTTGAGAAAGTAGCCGTTTGAAAATACATCAGAGCTCCGTCTGGGCAAGAAAGATGGGGAGAAGGTATTGGAGGTAGTGCATCTTTAGACAATAATGGTAATGGAGGTTGTATATCTTTGTACAAGAAAGACAATAGAGGCAGTATATGTTTGGTCAAGAAACGTAGTAGAGGTTGTGTGTTTTTGGACAAGAATGGTAGTGGAAGGAGTGCATCTTTGGATAAGAAATGTAGTGCATTTTGGACAAGAAAGGTAGTGCATCTATGGACAAAAAAATTAGTGCATCTTTGGACAAGAAAGGTAGTGCAGGTAGTGCATCTTTCGACAAGACAGGTATTGCATCTTTGGATAAGACAGGTAGTGCATCTTTGGCAAAAGACGGTAGTGCATCTTTGGACAAGAAAGGTAGTGCATCTATGCACAGGACAGGTAGTGCATCTTTGGAAAAGAAAGGCAGCCGATCTTTGCACAAGACAGGTAGTGCATCTTTGGACAAGACAGGTAGTGCATCTTTGGACAAGAAAGATAGTGCATCTTTGGACAAAAACGGTAGTGCATCTTTGGACAAGAAAGGTAGTGCATCTTTGGACAAGACAGGTAGTGCATCTTTGGAAAAAGACGGTAGTGTATCTTTGGACAAGAAAGGTAGTGCATCTTTGGACAAGACAGGTAGTGCATCTTTGGAAAAGACAGGTAGTGCATCTTTGGACAAGAAAGGTAGTGCATATTTGGACAAGAAAGATAGTGCATCTTTGGACAAGACAGGTAGTGCATCTTTGGACAAGGACGGTAGTGCATCTTTTGACAAGAAAGATAGTGCATCTTTGGACAAGAAAGGAAGTGCATCTTTGGACAAATATATTAGTGCATCCATGTAAAGAAAGGTAATGCATCTTTGGACAAGAACGGTAGTGCACATTTGGACAAGAAAGGTAGTGCAACTTTGGACAAAATAAAGGTAGTTGAGGTAGTTCATCTTTGGACAAGAATGTTAGTCGAGGTAGTTAATCTTTGGACAAGAAAGGTAGTGCAGGTAGTGCATCTTTGGACAAGAAATGCACTCATGAATTCTTCTCCCCACCTTGATGGGCGAAGATTTATTTTGAAGAAATGTCTTCAGCTTGTGAAATGATGGGGTTAACTGCGACCTCCTTAAAAGACATGGAACTAATTTATTTAACATTAGTTTTTTTTTTTTTTTTTTTTTTTTTTTTCATATCCTTTACAGGACATCGCTGTTAACATCAGCTTCTTTCAACTGATTATTGAGTTCTTGGCAAGATTACGCTCAGTAGTTTGTCATTGCTTACCCCGTAAGTTACCATCGATGCAAGAACCGCTACCGATTTTCACACGTTCCTCACGTGGATATACGGGGATACGGAGAAAGACGTTAACCCCTAGGCCAGGAATACCGGCTTATTCAACATTAACCTCCTTAAAAAAACATTCCGCCTGATGTTATTAAAGTAACCAAACACTTAAATACATTATCTGCTTCCATTCACCTTGATCTTACAATTGAGTATACCATGTTTCTTTGCAGTCATCATTACTTAATGCCAAACATCAATGCAAATAAAACAAAATGGTTCAAATTGAAGAACCTGCTTAGGAAGATATTTCAACCAGAGATGGGAATTGAGAATACGCTTGGTCTGAACGCTGTCCATCATTTCTGGTGTGGCCATTTCCATGAAACAAGCTAACTTTCCGGTGTCTGAGTGCACGGCTCGACCATTGACGATCATCGAGAGTATCTCCCAGGTCCAGTGGCATCCTGCAGACAGGTAGGTAGATACATAGTTAGGTAGATAGTTAAATATTGATAGTTGCTGATGTATAGACAGGTAGATAGGTACATAGTTACTGGTGTATAGACAGGTGGGTAGGTACATAGTTACTGATGTAACTAGACAGGAGGGTAGTTAGACAGTTAGGTAGGTACTTTATCATTATAGTTCTGGATGTATAGGCAGGAGATAGCTAGGTAGGTAGTTATCTAATTATAGATATGGATGTATAGACAGGAGGGTAGTTAGACAGTTAGGTAGGTAGTTATATAATTATAGTCATGGAATTATAAACAAATGGGTAGGTATATAGTTAGGTATGCAGTTATATTTATAGTTATGGAATTATAGACAGTCGAAGAGGTATATAGGTAGGCAGTTATGAACTAATAGTTACCGATTTATAGACAGACAGGCAGGTGGGCAGGTATGTAGGTATAAAGACAGACAGACAGACAGACAGACAGACAGACAGACAGACAGGCAGGCAGGCAGGCAGGCAGTTAGATAGATAGATAGATAGATAGATAGATAGATAGATAGATAGATAGATAGATAGATAGATAGATAGATAGATAGATAGATAGATAGATAGATGGATGGATGGATGGATGGATGGATGGATGGATGGATGGATGGATGGATGGATAGATAGATAGATAGATAGATAGATAGATAGATAGATAGATAGATAGATAGATAGATAGATAGATAGATAGATAGATAGATAGCAAATTGGTTCAGCAATCTGCCTTGGGTGCTGAATGTCATGGGTTCGTTTCCTGATACTGCAATTTTCCCAGAGGTCCCCTGCGAAGCCACCGCTGGAGACATGGACTTCGGTGAGAATTTCTCGGTAAGCGACTCGCCGTTCCGCACACAGACATATGATAGGTTGGCACCCGGTGCAATTAAACCGACCCTCTCAAATCTTGTACTTTTTTTTTCTGAGTACCATTTCTGAACTTCAAAGAATATTGATATGCGGCTTAATAATAATCCAAGTTGCACATTAATTTGTTATGAGGTTTTAGAACATCTAATTAAAGCAACGATAACTTAATGGTTTTGAAACATACAATTAAAGTAACGATATCATACTGGTTGTGAAACATACAATTAAAGTAATGATAACATTCTCATTTTGAAACATCCAGCTAAGGTAACCGGTAACATACTGGTTTTGAAACAACAAATTAACGTATTTCTACAGCCTTCGGTCTTATGAGCCGCTATTTCATTTCGAAATTTCTTGCCATGACAAACCGTCCACTACCTTCTATCTTGTTTCCCCCTGCCTCTCCCCTTCCCCCTCCCCAGCCCTCCTTTTGTGACCACATAGCTCCAGCTTTCCTTGACTGTCCTTCTCTGATGCGAACAACGAGTTGTCTTTGTGAGTTATGTTCTTTCAAGATATCTTCACCTCTCTACATATCTACTCACACATTCTCATCATACGTCTATAAAACCACACGTCCGCAGCTTCCAAACAACTCCTCACCCGTCTGTCAACTGTCCATGATTCTCTTCCGTACATCAACATTTACCCAATACAGCTACAAGAACTGGGTTCCTTACATCGATCAACAAAGAGAAACCTCGGTGAACAGTCTCATGATATGCTGTCCCAGCCTGGGCTATTCTGCATTTAAATTCCCTTATACATGATTATTTACTCTGGAGGGGAAGATCGATAAAGGAGGGTAGCAATTATCTTGGACCGGCAAACATCAAAATCTGTTCAAGGATATTGGGCCGTGTCATACAGAGTTCTACTAGGTAAATTAAGCGGCAGACCTTTAGGCATATCCAGTGAAGATAGTGTAGAAGAATTTTCTGACATAGAGTCTGCTTTAAAGAAATGTAAAAATTCAGAAATAAACATCATAAAAGGGGACTTCAATGCAAAAGTAGGAAATAAAGGTGATAGATACACAGTAGGAAACTATGGTTTAGGAGAGAGAAATGATAGAGAATACAGACTTGTAGAGTGGACAAAAGAGCATGAAATGCAGGAAACACCTGGTTTAAGCAACACCCTAGAAGATTATGGACATGGAGGAGTCCTGATAGTAGGACTAGACACCAGATTGATTACATTTCAATTAGCAGAAGATTTAAAAATGCGTTAACAATAGCAAAAAAAGTTCCAAGTGCTGCTTGTTATATTGACCACATATTACTTACAGGAACATTGAGGATAAAGTTAAAGAAAGTCGAATATATAACAGGAAACATTAAATATGATTTGTGTACATTGAGTAATGACAAGGAAATACAAAACAAATTCAACATAGAAGTACAGAACAGATTTGATGCTTTGTCTGATCTAGAGATCCTATTCCAGGATGTGGATAATCAATGGGAAATTTTGAAGAATTCAGTCAGTTTGGCTGCAGAAACGACTATTCCGAAATTAAAGAAGGTGGGTCGTAAGAAATGGATGACTGAAGAAATTTTGCAACTAATGGAAACAAGAAGACTAAACAAAAATAATTATGTCAAATATGAAGACATTCACAGACAAGTCAGAACATTATGTAAGGAGGCAAAAGAAGCATAGCTTGAGAAAAATTGCTTAGAAATTGAAATACAACACAACCGTCAAAATACCATATTAGTGCACACAAGAATTCAGGAAATTACTAATAAAAGAACAAGTACATCAGCAGGATGTCTAAAAATTAAAGGTGGCAAAATCATAATAGAAAAAAATCAGATTCTACAGGAATGGTCAGATTATGTGAAAGACATTTATGATGATAACAGAGAGGAACAGTATGCTATTCGATTTAATAATGAAGGACCGCCAATTTTGAAGATGGAGGTTCGAAATTTTCTTAAACATATGAAAGCTGGCAAGGCCCCCGGTGCAGATAACATCACAACAGAAATGATTAAAGCTTTAGAAGCTTTAGATCAAGTCACCAGACTTGCTGGACAAAGTATATGATACCGGAGATATACCTTCTGAATTATGTAACCCTGTATTTATTGCAATCCCCAAGAAATCAGGAGACTTGGAATGTGATCAACATAGAACAATTAGTATAATTAATCACATCAAAAAGATTTTGCTACGAATTATCATGCAAAGAGTGAGGAAGAAAATACAATCTGAAATAGGGGAAGAACAATGTGGGTTTGTACAAGGAAAGGGTACAGTAAATGCTGTGTTTATGCTTCGATCAGTTATCGAACGTGCTATAGAAGTAAACAAGGATATACATCTTTGCTTTATTGACTACACAAAGGCTTTCGATAGAGCTAGACATGTCAACATGGTAGATATGCATACAAATCTACAAATTGATGGGAAAGACATTAGACTTATAAGAAACATATATTGGAAAGAACAAGCTGCCATAAGGATTGATAATGAAGTGGGACAATATCAGCCTATTAAGAGAGGTGTTAGGCAGGGATGTGTAATTGTCGTGCCTTTCTTTAAAATGTCGTCCCTGGAGTGAGGGGAGTCAACACCCCCATTATAATATTTTTTCCTCTATCAATATCCTGGAGAATCCACCAGCTTCCGTCCAACACACTCCATCAGCCCATGGACACCTTTTCCTCTCTCTATCACTGTCGTACTATGCCCCTCTCATACTTCCCCAACGCAACATATTCAACAACTCTTGCTTCTAAAAATTAATACAGATTAATTTATTAAAAGAAAAGTGTAATGTACGTGAGACGTGTATGCGAAGAAAATGTGTGATGTGTTCTATAATGTGTGTAGGATCGGACCCTCAGATAATAACATAGTCAGTTCATCCTTGCAAGGACACACCACAGCACGTTAAGTCAGAACAAGTCCATCTCACCCGGTACTGTATCTCTCCTGCCGGACACCGACTGTCATCTGTAGCTACCTGGTAATCCATCTTCCTGATCATCCGAAATAGATACTGTTTGTAAATTACAGCTGATCATGGACCTATCGGTCCTAAAAATTGTACGAATCCTTTGTTGTGTGTACTTAGGTATCACTGTTATTGTTAATATACTTGATCCTAACTAGTGTCTATCTAGTTTAACGTATCATGTCTTTTGTACTATTTCACTAGAATATATCACACCATATGACTATTATATTTTAATGTTCTTGTTTAGTTACCAATGTTCTTATGCTGTGTGATGCATCAACAATCATCACCCATCTTAGGTGAACCTTAACACGCAGGAATCGTCATATTGGTTGGCTCTTCTGAGTCATGTTATGGTGAACCCTCCTGATTATGAGTCCAGCGTAAACATAATACCATCTTTCTTCTAGGACGTTATTCCTTTTTAGTAAGAAACATTTGAGTGTCCAACTGGTGTTATGTCTAATTGAAGTTGCTCTTCATCAAAACCCAGTGTTGAACTTCCTCGTAACTGGTAGGGAACCTGTGAGAGAAACAACACATCTGGTGATAGTACTAGTCACTGATCCTACCGGCTGAGTGTAAGCCTATTGCCTTGCTCAGTTATTTTACAGCTAACTAAACTCTGTCATAGAGCATATTAGCTCCTCACCTACGTCCGAATCAGGCGATGACAAGGAAAGACCCATAAACAGAGTGCACAACTTCAGTGGGCAACCCACTGAAAGATCCCTCCCCATTGAGCACTTTCCCCATCTCCCAACCCATCTTAAATCTCTCCAATTATCACCCCGCTATCCTATTCACCCTAGCAGAGCCAATTATCACTTCACTACTCTAACTAGTTTTCAACTAACAGTGCTAATCATCACACTCTAGTTTTAACAAGACTACTGCCTATATTAATTAGGCCTAAATAGAGTATATTAACTACCTTAGGCAAACCCGCCTCATTCCTGGATGGCTGCTACACTTTGCCATAACGACACATGCTAGTTAATTTTAAATTAATCTAACACTGTAGAGCTCTCCAACAAACACGTCCATCCTAATCCACTGTTTTGGTCAACACTAATTGTCCCCAAATCAGGTTTTTGGCAAACGCCTAAAATTGGTCACGTGACGTTATTCTTTATGTCCACACAGGTGTTATTTTGGGCAGATCATCCCATGTCAGGAATCTATCTTCCCTGGCTCAATCAATGTCAGAGTTGTCATCACTTGTTTTGACTCCCACAACAAGCTAGCGAGTTCCTGTATGCTCCCAACAACGGGTTTCCACAACAAACCGCCAATCTTGTGTCGAGTGGTGACAACCCCAGCTGCCATTTCGCTTGATGTCCGGAACTCTAAATGACAGACGGACTGTTTTCTCCCGAGCTGGCCACTTCCGCTTGAATCCGACCTGTTTATGAACTGTCAAAGTGGTGTATAGATTCATCTCACTCACTTCCCCTACACATCTGCAGCTGTTATTTTTGCCCGACCTGGGATTGTCTGACATCTGATTGTAACCAGGATCTGACGGGTTCTATCTGTATTTAGTACAACTGTTGTGGCCTAGAAAATATGCGCTAAGCAAACTTTATGTATTATCATTATCTGGTTAACTCATGGCGATCTCGTGACAGTAATGTCTCCAGATCTTTTTTCCCTATACAGTGAAAATATTTTCAGAAATGTAGAAGATATAAATGGAATCAGCATTGGAGGACGAAACAAGAATAACATTAGGATATGCAGATGATACAGTATTGATTGCAGACAATGAGCAGGATCTGCAACAATTAGTAGATGCGGTTGATTGCACACAGCGAACAACCGGGGTTAAAATTAAATTGTAAAAAGACACATATTATGGTCGTCACTAGGAAGAACGAAATACCACAATGTAATATACAAGTAAATGGGCATATTCTTCAACAAGTGAATCGGTAAAATTATCTCGGAACAGTCATAACATTTGGATGGGAAATGCCTTGACGAGATTAGAACAAGAATCGCCATTGCGAAAGCAAGATGAAAAACATACTGACCAATAAAACGATGTCAACTGAAACGAGGAAAAAGAGTGTTGAGGGGATACATAGAGCCTATTCTTTTGTATGGATGTGAAACTTGGACAATGTGCAGTCAAGCTGAAAAACATCTCATGGCTGCAGAAATGTGGTTTCTGAGGAAAATGCAAAGAATACCATGGACAGACAGAAAAACCAATGACCAAGTATTACAGGCGACAAATTAAGATCGTAAATTGATTAGAGAAATTAGACGTAGACAGTCAAAATATTTTGGACATATTATGAGAAGAAATGGATTGGAGAACTTAGTGACAACTGGCAAGATCGAAGGGAACAGACCAGGGGAAAGACCGAGAAGAAAATACTTGAATTGCTTGGCCACATGGCATGGTCGAGACAGGAACACTGAGCTGATCCACGACTCTGGTGATCGAGTGAAATGGCGAGTCATGACCGCCCACGATTTTCGGCATGGCACATGATTGATTGATTGAATACATGATCCACCTGGTGTATGGAAAGGAGCTTCATATCTAAATACATTGACGTTTTTTTTCTTCAAATTAGCTAACTAAAACCACGACAACATATCAGTTTTAGGGTATCCATTTAAAACCGTGATAACATACCAGTTTTAGGGTATCCAATTAAAAATATGTCATCGTCTCGAAGAGGTATGTCCTTGACTCGTCTGTAGTTTTCCTCGCCCAAGGCAGACACATATTTTCCATCGAAGAGACCTAGTTTTAACGATGACCCGTGATTGTCGTCCATGTATACTTCAGGTTTGAATTTCATGATCTCTTGCAAGAGTAATACCTGTTGGACAGGGGATACATGTTTAGGAAAAGTAAGAAAAGTGAGTAATATCAATCATAAGCATTTACACAATGAAACAGAGGAAGACATAAACACACAGGATGAAGAGAAGCAAAAATAGAAATGAATGATAAGGGAAGGACATGGACTGAGCTGCATGCAATTGCTAAGGATAAGGGACGAAAGAAAAATTAGGAGACGAAATGAAGTGCCAGTTCACGCAGGTGCTAGAAGAAACAAACGAGTAGATAGGCTTGCTTACTCGGCCGCTGTAGGGAGCGGATGAGCAATGGGCCAGGCAGACTTGCCCGGGGAGTCTACACAAGTAAATGATTCAAAGGGTGGGTGTGATTCTGGAAACTGTAACTTTGACCAGATTGTAAGAACATCAAATCAAATGGGGCCAAGCAAGGCACAAGTGCAAAAGAGGAATTGTCAGCCAACACAGAACTTGTGTTGTCCATCACTACACGCCGAAGGAGATATTGAGGGGGGATCTGAGCACTTATGGAATAATAGTTCGATGAGCAATGAGGATGATCTGTTGACTAACTAACAAACTAATATGAAGTAAGAATAAAAACATAAAATACGAAGAGGGCTTCAAATGAAAACATCCAATTTTTGTTTTAGTTTCTTGTTGGTTGAATGTATTCTGAAAAATTAAATAACAAATGCATCATTTTTCGATATAGTCATCACTTCGTTCAGTGCAAGTCTTCCAGCGCCGATAAATTGTTTGTATTCCTATAGGAAAATATTCGCTTTGTCGCCTGTGTAACTACTCAAACACCACCTGCTGTACCTCTGCATCGGACCGAAACGTCATTCATTCCAATAACTCTTTAAGTTGTCGAATCAGGTGGAAAGCACGTGGGGCTAGATCTGGCGAGTAATGGGGATGTGGTACACAATAAAAGTGGAGGTATTTGTGGTTTTAACTTTTGCATGGGCGTGGTATGGGGTCGAGAATTGTCATGCTGCAAAAAGGACACCTTTACTTAGAAGTCCATGTCGTTTGAATTCTATTGCGGTTCGAAGATGATTTCTGAGAAGATCTTTATACGTATCTTAGTGAACAGTTTTCCCCCTTGGCAACAATGCTCTAAAATAACGAATCGTTCATCCCAAAAGAGATCCAGTATAACCTTCCCTGCGGATGGCTGCGCGCAAAACTTCTTTAGTTTAAGTGAGGAGGGGTGACGGATGCGGTTGTTACACACAGAGAACAACTAGGGTTAGAATTGAATAGTAAGAAGACACAGATTATGTTCGTCACTGGGAAGAAGGAAATACCACAATGTGATATACGAGTAAATGGGCATATTCTTAAGCAAGTGAATCAATACAGTTATCTCGGAACAGTCATAACATCTGATGGGAAATGCCTTCAAGAGATTAGAACTAGAACTGCCATTGCGAAGGTAGCCGTTTGCAAGATGAGAATTTACTGACCAATACAAAAATATCAATTGAAACGAGAAAAATAGTGTTGAGGTGCTACAAAGGACCTATACTTGTGACATCTGATGGCTGTTAAAATGTGGTTTCTGAGGAAAATGCAAAGAATACCATGGTCAGACAGAAAAACCAAAGAACAGGTCCTTCAAGAAACAAATGAAGATCGTAAACTGATTAGAGTCATTAGACGTAGACAATCACATTTTTGGGGGCATGTTATGGGAAGAAATGACTTGGAGAACTTTGTGATACCTTGCAAGATCGAAGGGAAGAGACCAAGGGGAAGACCAAGAAGTAAATACCTGGATGGCTTGGCCACGTGGCATGGTCGAGACAGGAACACGGAGCTGATCCAAGATTCTGGTGATCGAGTGAGATGGCAAAACCTGACCGCCCACGTTTATCGGCATGGCACATGATGGATGGATGGATTGCGCCATTCCTTCCTCGCTTTCCTCGTTTCCGGCTCCTGTTATAGTCTGTCCAGAAATTAATGCTGTCATTCACGATCAATTATTTTGAAAACTGTCTGTTGCATCATTATGAAATTTTTCCTGCCGTCTTATATTTACCCCCGACCACGGAATATGCCTGTGATAGGTCCAAAAGCAACTTAAATCATCGAAAGCGGCGACATTTCTTTGATGTTTTGGTGAAAAACTAGTGATTTCCCCCTAACAACTTGTTTTACAGTAATGAATGCCCCGCCAATTCAGATGATGACACAAGGCGTATCCGGATTCGTATGGGAGTGGGTGCAAATGTCTACTCTGCTGAGACGGAACATGATTACCTGTTTTGCACGACGAATAAAGCTGTGAATGTCTCTGTAGTTGGCTTCCTTCTTAACGGTCAAGATGTTGGTCCTCTTTTAATTGAAGTTGATAGAATTATGCGTATGTTCGTGTGATGTCCCCTCATTTTACAACGTGTTTATTCTCACGTTTCTTGTTATGCCACAATATTTCAGTTCCCTCCACAATATTACTCTTCGGTTGGTATTCAATGCGTCTAGAGCTTTTTTTTTCAATGCCAGTTGTTTGTCACCTTTGAGGGCTTACGGAATTGAAAATTCATCACTATCCATCCATTACCAAACTGTTGCTATTGACAAGTTGTTTTGTTTGTGCCGATGCTGTCATGTTAAGGTTCTGCAATTATTCTTCTGAATAGTTGGAGTAAAACTGTTTTACAAGAGACAACAATTCTAGCTAGAAATACGTTTCTGGAAATGGTATGTTTTCTATTCGGAGCCATTTCTTTATTGCTCCCTTTGTGCTCGATGCTGTAGGTATTTTGTCTTCTTGGGCAACAATATTGAAATCATGAATTGTCCATAATTGGACACGAAGGTCTGTCTAAGGATGTAAGCACTGTATTCTCGAGCCAATCTCTAAATACATTACCATTCCTCTTATTATGATAATCCCTATTGTCTGTATGCTTTGATACGAACACGAGTCCAGCATTCTGTAGTAAGCCATTATTTGTATTACCAGCAAGGGCCGTGACCAAAAGCTGTCCTATACTACTGGGTACATATCGCTCTATCTGTCAATCCACTGATTGCCATTCCTTATCACTTGTGTGGTGCGCATTGATCCACGTTTTATCCAATACACTATTCCATAATTTTCTTTGCGCATTTCCCTTATTTCACGTAGGTATCTGCTCTCATGGCTCCTAAATGCGGTTGCTCGCAAAGGATATTTCTACCTCCATTGTACTTTCTAAAAGTGAAGCCTAATGTCCTTATAATTTTCTCAACCAAACCCTAAGTTTTCTTACAGTAACTGTTTCTTTGGCATCCAGCATTTCTATAATACTGGATAATCCTGGATATAAAATCCAAAATATTTATAATTTTAGGAGTCTCCGCGGCGAAGTGGTCAAGCCGTTTGTCTCGGGCTCCAAAGGTTGTGGGTTCGATTCCGGGCAGCGTCCTTCGGTTCACGAAATAAAATTTTCGGAGACTCCTGTGGGTCATCACTAGAGCTGCGGAGTTCGTGCTTTGTGCTACGCTTTTCGCGCTATGGAAAGAGACCGATCCATATGGGATCGAACCTGGTGCAATGAAATCGACCCTGTCGACTTTTAAGCGACTTTGTAAAAGCATTTTTATAATAGCTCGCCTTATGACATCCTTGTCAAAGATGTCTACAATAACCTTTTTATCTACCGTTTGGTTATTGCGTGGTGGTTTAATTCCAGATTCTTGCACCCATCTACGAAATGATCGTACCCAATGCATGCACTGTTCTTTTTTCGGAATTTGTAATAGTATAAAACAGTTTCCTGCGATCAGCTTCTTGACAAAAATATGTGTATAACTTCATAGCGATGCTTTGAAGTGTACCAAATTTCCCATTCAATTCCATTGAACAATATTCACACATTTCAATGTTAGCGATAAGTGGTAAGAGTTAACAAAATAATCAGGTTTCATGAAAGACTCCGCATTCACGACACTTCTGAACACTCCCAGTTTAAACAGCGCGGGATTCTTGCCATAAGGCCAATCCCGTGATCCACGGAGAATATTCAACATTGAACGCTGATTTTCTGGCTGACGGTGTAATATATTTAAAATTATGGACTTAATCTCTGACCAGTAAATCATACACCTCATATAAACAAACATTGAAATCTGCTGTACTATCTCCAGAACAAAAAATGTTTTTGTTGGGTGGACATGATGATAAGGTTATATGCTAAATCTCATCATTTTCTCTCAGTTGGTTACTGAGATATGGATATTTATATGGAGGCAACCAAATGTAAACGCACTATAGTGAACCCAGGTTTCATCTCCAGTAGCAATTCTTGATAGGAAACTATCACATTCTGTTTCAAAGTACTGAAAAAGGACAAGCATAAATGCGTCGTTATTTCAAGTCTGGAGTAAGCTATCGTGGCACCCACCTTGCAGACACTCTACGGTACTGTAGCACATCATGGATGATGACTGTCTATAGGATTTACTCCTTCTTTAATAAAATAAAAACAATTGATAACAAAACGCTGCTCGTCTTTGGTGCATGTCATTTGTTGAGCGGTCATCTTTAAACTATCCTTATGACGTCACCGTGATCGTCCGCGCCGTGTTGTCACGTGCTTAATTAACACCTTTGACATCCTTAACAACAATATTGACAGGTTACAAGACAATGACATTGTTATTTACATTTCTATCACACTCGAAAGGTTTTCATTTGAAGCTCCTCGTATGACCGATTAGTTCGAGGGATAGGAAAACACAAAAATATGGGCGGACGTTTAGCTCGAATTCTTTATCAACGGAACAAAACAAAGGAAGCCGTAAACAGTTATATATATATATATATATATATATATATATATATATATATATATATATATATATATATATATATATATATATATATATATATATATATATATAACTTGTGCGAATATGTGTATATTTCAACTGGAAGGATTTATCTAATTACTTTAATTTATGCTGTGTGATTTATGCAGTATGTACCTGACGAGATGCAGCGAAATTTGCCAGGCACTAAATACATCGTGCAATCTATTGTTTGTGTCTTCGTTATACAATATAATTATGTCAAAGATATCGTAGGAAGGGAGGGAGGAAAGAAGGAAGGAAGAAGAGGAGGAGGAGGAGGAGGAAGAAGAAGAAGAAGAAGAAGAAGAAGAAGAAGAAGAAGAAGAAGAAGAAGAAGAAGAAGAAGAAGAAGAAGAAGAAGAAGAAGAAGAAGAAGAAGAACAACAACAACAACAACAACAACAACAACAACAAAAACAACAACGACGACGACGACGACGACGTTGACTACAAGACACGAGTGACAACAATTACAAGGACTGTGAAATCAGTGATTGACCAGTCTTACCTTAAAATCTCCCATTTTATTATCACGGAACAGAAGGGGAACACTCCTAAAGTTACACTGCTACTATAAAACTAACGCAGAAATGCAAACAGATACACTGGTTGAGATGTTACACATGTAAAATTGACCAGTCTGCATGAGAATTTATGTTGTCAAAGGACTGGGGGACGCTGTTACAATTCAATACAGCCGCTTGTGTTCCCTTTATTACGTCATGCAATGAGCAAACAAAAGCCCAAATGTTCTCCTAAGCTATTGTTGTTGGATGTCAGAGTGTTTGTAAGTGTAATTTTGTTACGGCTCAGATTTGGCAGTCTATTAGCGTTTGACATCTCGGGACGGCCGATTTAGCGGGAATCATGGTCCACATTTGTTATCACGTTGTCGAATTGCATGAGAGAGAGAGAGAGAGAGAGAGAGAGAGAGAGAGAGAGAGAGAGAGAGAGAGAGAGAGAGAGAGAGAGAGTGAGATTGGGAAAGAGTGGGATAAGGGTGATGGCATGAAAGTGCAATAAAAGGTGGACAGAGAGAGAGAGAGAGAGAGAGAGAGAGAGAGAGAGAGAGAGAGTAGAGAGAAAGAGAGAGGTAGAAGGTGAGAAAGTGAAAGATAGTCACAGAGAGTGTGATAAAGAGAGAGAGAGAGAGATAATAATAATAATAATAATAATAATAAGTCTTTATTTTCAAAGGGTTAAGAATTGGGCACGCAGGCCCGTCTGACATTCTGCCCTTCTTCTCTATTTCCTCTCATACATTCTTTCATTCAACATCATTTATGAAGCAACTTTTGACAACAAAAGAACATTAAAACGCATGAAAAATAATCAATAACAAATGACTCACTGAGGCAGTGTTTAACATGGGCATTATAAATACCTAAGGAGGGTGTAACGTGCCATACATAAGGGAATGTTTTTTTGGCTAGTTGCTTTGATTTCTTGTGGAAGATTGTTCCACAACTGAGCGGCAGAGTATGCTAAGCTTGTTTTATATAAGTCTATCCTAGGTTTAGGGACATGAAGTATATTTAGTCGTTCGCTATGTCTAGCGTTATATTTAAACAATGGCCAAAAAGGTAGCTTGGAGCATTTTGAAATAGGATTTTGTGAATTAGTTTCTTCTTCTTCTTCAGCATTCCGAGCCATTGAGGTTCTTTGCTGCAAATACAATCTGTCTCCATTCGTCTCTCTGGTGGACCTTCTCTTGCCAGTCGTTGATTCCAAGTGCTTGTAGGTCTGTATGTATATTATCTCTCCACCGCCTTCTTGGTCTACCTCGGGGTCTACGGTCATTTATTTCCTGAGTGTAAGCGAGTTTTGTTTCCCTATTATCTTCCATTCTTTCTATATGCCCCAGCCATTGTAGTCTATTAGCCTTCATGATACCAGTGATTAGCGGGGACTTAAACAAATCATAAATGTCTTTGTTACTTCTTCTTTTCCACTCTCCACTTTGTGTATCCCTAATGGGTCCAAAGATGCGTCTTAAAATTTTGTTCTCAAAGGTTTGTAACAAGGCTTAGTTTGGTCTTATTAAAAAGCAGGCGCTTGTGGAGTGGCAGTAACCGGAGACGTTTATATAGGTTAGAATTGTCGGTAAGCTTTTCACCATTAATTAAACGCACTGCCCTTTTCTGGAGTGAATATAGGCGTTTTGTTATTGATTTGGAGCATCCATCCCAGACTGTGGAGCAGTAATCAATATGTGTTTGTATATGAGAAGTATAGAATATCTTTCTTGTGTTTTCGTCAAGGAAATTTTTAATTTTGGCAAGTTGGTATACTTTTTTGGCTATTTGTTTAACTAGAGCATGAACATGTGAGTTAAAAGATAGATAGATAGATAGACACAGATAGATAGACAGACAGACAGACAGATAGTCAGAGAGAGAGAGAGAGAGAGAGAGAGAGAGAGAGAGAGAGAGAGAGAGAGAGAGAGAGAGAGAGTAACAGTGAGTACAATAGAGACAATGTGAGAGAGTATTTTGATAGAGGGTGGGAGGAGTTAAAGAGTTAGAAACAGTTGGGTTGGCGAGCGAGAGATACTGAGAGAAAATTATAGAAAATGAGAGTGAGAGAGATTAAGATGTGTAAAGAGTGAAAGATAATTAGAAAGAATAGACGTGAGACACATAGAATGAGAGTGAAATTGAGAGAGAATGAAAGTGAGTTAGAAAGAAAGTGAAAGTGGACGTTACAGAGAGCTACACACAGTGAAAGAGTTCGCGCCAGACAGACTGAGGGGAAAAGCATATACAGATATAGAAAAGGAGAGAAAGAGAGAGAGAGAGAGAGAGAGAGAGAGAGAGAGAGAGAGAGAGAGAGAGAGAGAGAGAGAGAGAGAGAATGAAAGTGAGTTAGAAAGAAAGTGAAAGTGGACGTTACAGAGAGCGACACACAGTGAAAGAGTTCGCGCCAGACAGACTGAGGGGAAAAGCATATACAGATATAGAAAAGGAGAGAAAGAGAGAGAGAGAGAGACAGAGAGAGAGAGATAGAGAGAGAGAGAGAGAGAGAGAGAGAGAGAGAGAGAGAGAGAGAGAGAGAGAGAATGAGAGTGAGTTAGAAAGAAAGTGAAAGTGGACGTTACAGAGAGCTACACACAGTGAAAGAATTCGCGCCAGACAGACTGAGGGGAAAAGCATATAATGATATAGAAAAGGAGATATATATCTATCTATATCTATAAAAGAGACTGTATGTATGTCCGTTCTTTATGCGATCGCGAACGGTCCATCCGATTGAGATGAAATATTCTACACGTTTTCTTTTCATTCCTGTGCAACTTTCTGTCATAGTTTTTTAGTCTTTTTTTCGGCTACTTACTTACTAAAATTTAATATATAATTTTTCATTATAATTTCTATATAGCAAGGGGACTTAACTCTAGAAAAGTTATTTCAAGAGGCATAACTTTTAATAACATTTCTATATACTTTATAGTCATATTGTTGCATCGTTTTCAAAGATTTATAAACTCTTTGTCTATAGTTATTTACAGGCATATGAGTTATAATAAATAATGATATAATCTTTAAGGCATTTTCAAAGTTTTCATAAAAATAATGCATAATGCATAACATTGTAACTCATCTTTTTATGCTTAAAGAAGTTATCTACAGTCATGTAGGTGATTAAAAACAGATTTCATTAAAAATAATGGATGGTGTGTGGAAGGACATTCTTTTAAGTTACTGTGTGAATTTAATGAGACGCTCCCCGCCAGGAGCTGGGCGAAGCCACGCCGGGTCAGATAGATAGACAGACAGACAGACAGATAGTCGGAACGGGAGCTTATATGACTACTTATATGAATTAAATGAGATGCTCCCCACCAGGGACTGGGTGAAGCCGAGGCCGGCTCAGACAGACAGACAGACAGACAGACAGACAGACAGACAGATAGTCGGGAACGGGAGCTTATATGACTACGTATATGAATTAAATGAGATGCTCCCCACCAGGGACTGGGTGAAGCCGGGCCGGGTCAGCCAGACTGACAGACAGACAGACAAACAAGCAGACAGACAGACAGACAGACAGACAGATAGATAGATAGATAGATCCCCTCCAGGGACTGGGCGAAGCCGGGCCGGGTCAGCTAGAGTATATATATATATATATATATATATATATATATATATATATATATATATATATATATATATATATATATATATATATATATATATAGAGAGAGAGAGAGAGAGAGGAGAGAGAGAGAGAGAGAGAGCGTGCGCGAGGGAGAGAGAGAGATAGCGAGGGAGATAGAGAGTATATAAAGTGTGAATCGCAACATAATGTAGTATTTAATGTGAAGTTTAGATAATATGGATGACATATTCCAGGTACATATCCATCAGGTGTAAACAGATCAACGAAAACTTAACTTGCTTCCACCTGGGAATTTGAGTTGTAAAATTCAAGTGATTCATGTCTCTCCGGTTTAATATCTGTGGCGAAACGCCAGTGGCCCATGTCCTCATGCCTTCTTTGATTTTGGGTAAACAGTGGGAAACAGCTTTCGGGAACCCTCAGTTCTCTTGTTCGCTCAATCCCCATGGAAGATAGTTCTCTTGGTTACTTTTACAACCCGTTCTTCTTAAGAGAACTATTCGAAGTCTGCCTTTTCTTCGGGAAAACCCGATAGGGCGCCTTGCACCAAATACGCACCAGTGCAACTTCTTGGGCAATTCATGTCCGTTTCAACACCTACCATTTGGTATCTGCATCATGTCAAGTTAACAATTTAAAGATTGGGACAGAAGTGCAGCATTCTACTGGTGAATGGAAAGGTAGTAATTGGGTTTTAATTAGTCCTGCCAGACCTTGGCTTGTGAATCTCTGTTGTCTCGACTGGTGAGACGAATTGGCGAAAAGCCGGTCTGCCCTATTGTGAGTGGGTTGTCAGTTGGCCAATCTAGCTAAGAGTCGTGTTCTTGGCATGGCATGAGAACGAATCGGAGGAATATATTTCCCCAAATGATGTTGCTTGGTCTTGGCAGCAGATGGACGGGGTCTATCTTTCTGCCTACGGCCTGAACCCTGCTTAGTGTTGTCTTTAATCTGAATATAAACATAACATATCCACGGAATGCCGGAAGAAGGGGAGGGCTCCGTGGGGACGGGTTCCAACCATTTATGTTCCGTCTTCTTGAGCCGGAAGAGGGTATCCACTGTGCTATCTCTTTCATCTTTTAGCAGATGGGATGGCCAGGTGGACTGAATAGTTACTGGTCGATAAGATCATCTAGATCTACGTGTTATGTGAGGCACTGCCAGTACATTCCGGCGACAGCTCAGACAAGAACAGCGGCCGGAAGGGGTAGTATCTTCTTTCCTATTCTTGCTGGGAATGGGGAACTACACTGCGTGCCATACAGACCCACTACTATAATATTAGTTAAGGGGGGAAACACACATAATTACGCACACAACACCACAAATGCTGTCTCGTGAGAAAGAGAGGGTTTGCAAGTGAGAGGGAAGCCGGGAAACGAATGTGCCCAGTAATAATAAAGGCAGGGTATGAGTGTGGAGAGTGAGTCTTGTATGCAAAAAGTTCCTAGGGTGGACAACGGGACGTCTACAAGCTGGAGGTCTCATAAACCAGAGACGTAGCCAATCCAGGCGCTACCTGACATATCAGGCCCATTCACTCGGGCCTCTTATCTAATTTATTTGGTAAGGAACATGTATGACAAATTTAGTAACTGAGGCCCTATTGATCGGTCCTCAGGATTGTGGTACTTGAGTCAGCCTAGTCGCTCACTAATCTCTGTCATCTCCAGGGTCCTCCGGGAATTGAAAGGAGCAAAAGGGATCTGCAAAGCCACGAGAGAATCACCTTAAGACATTCTCAGGTGAACCATGGACTTTCAGGACGGCCACAGGCTAATGACTCCAATAAAGGAATCAATGTCCGATTAGTCCTGATATAGTGGCATCCTTCAGTACCCGCTCAGTGCAAATCCCATCGCCAACATTGGAGTGGCTGACCCTATGTCCATGCCTGGACACCTCATTCTCGGTCCTACTCATCCGTGTCAGTGACATTGAAAGACCCATACCCATTCCACATTCATGAACTATTCCCATTATTGGAAATCATTCCCACCCTTGTGCCAAATGAACTTTAAACTGACTATGTAGAGAAGTCCTCGCAAACCAGTGGGCTTGGTTCTACAGCAGCCTGTTGTTCCTACAACCGATCGGGAAGGAGGAAACTAACTAAGGACATAATCGGTGAGGCAGATGTCGACTGACGGGACTTTGTAGTACTCTTCGGTCTATGAGGGAAAGCCATGAGGTTCTGTGCCAGAACTGAACTCTGTGTCCCTGTTTTGTCTGTAGTGAACTATCTGTTTTAACTGCCTTGATGTTATCCTGTGCTGTCCTTTATTAAGTTATTAAAATTACTTTATAGTTTATTCGGACGATCGCCATGTTATCTATGGGTCAGCCAGAAAGATACCGCAGGGAATAGGCCCCGAGGTCGAAAAAGAGAGAGTGACAGTGAGTCCAGGGAACGGAGGAGGGTTGGCAAGCAAAGACCTATCCCAGCCAGAGCTATATAATATTATTGAAGCATTGTGACAGGAGTAATTGGCACCCTCCACGTAGCTTGTTACAATGTCTTATATCGTGCTACATAAGACATGAGAGCACAATGTAATTAATTTACCCATGACAGCAACAGAAGCAAGACACCAGGCTTACGATAACGAGACATGTCTGCAAGTCTGCTATTCAGCCAAAGTTCTGCACAGGACAAATCGCTGTGTGAATTCCCCCAGCGTTCCACATTCGAGTGTCTAATTTGTGACCTTCACAGTTGACAGCAATTTTCGACTGTCATAAAAATAGTTAAAGACCAGGTGTCCATGTGAAATGGCATATTGGGATTTCACTGCCAGGTAGCTTTATTCTTTTAACCAATCGGCACTGGGCATGCGCTGTGGACGTGAGGGCACATTAAATTCCCATAACGTTGTCTGGTACCTATTTATAAAGTCTGAAGCGACCTCGAAGCTATGCGGTCACAGAAAAAAAAAAATCCCCTCATCTAGGGAAATTATTAGGGGAATAAGACCATTCCGATTCTGTGTTGGGGGGAAAGATACTTCCCACCTTGTTCAATCGGCTTTTTTCGACCTTGGGTACAATTGTGGTGGTTCATATTGCGGTTTAAAAGTTCTTGGTTCTTTGTGCATTAGACAACTCCCACTGATACATGCCTGGCAGGGTTCCTGTTTACATTTTCCTAAATTCCATCCTTTTCCTACGACATCCCCGATGCTTGCTCCGCGTAGTACCTTCTTATAGAGCAGGCCATGTGGCGTTCGTAATTACGTCTGCTCACATAATTATGAGCGTTAAGTGAATTGTTCTGTTCAGACATGATATACTTGGAAGGACGAAATACCGCAATGTAATATACAAGTAAATGGGAATATTCTTAAGCAAGAGAACCGGTACAATTATCTCGGAACAGTAATAACATCTGATGGGATATGTCTTGAAGAGAGTAGAACAAGAATAGCCATGGCGAACGTAGCCTTTTGCAAGATGGAAAACATTCTGACCAATAAAAAGATGTAATTTACAACGAGGAAAAGACTATTGAGGTGCTACATAGGACCTGTGTTTTTGTTAGAATGTGAAGCGTGGACAATGAGCAAACGGGCTAAAAAACAAACAAACATCTGATGGCTGTGGAAATGTGGTTTCTTGGGAAAATGCACAGAATACCATTGACAGACAGAAAAACCAATGACCAAGTCCTACAAGAAAAAAACGAAAATCGTAAACTGATTCGAGAAATTAGACGTAGACAGTCAACATTTTTTGGTAACGTTCAATCAATCAGTCATGTGCCGTACTGGAAAGTGTGGGCGGTCATGACTCGCCATTTCACTCGATCACCAGAGTCGTGGATTAGCTCAGTGTTCTTGTCTCGACGATGCCATGTGGCAAAACCATCCAGTTATTTACTTCTCGGTCTTCCCCTTGGTCTGTTCCCTTCGATCTTGCCAGTTGTCACTAAGTTCTCCAATCCATTTCTTCTCATAACATGTCCAAACCATTTTGACTGTCTACATCTAATTTATCTAATCAGTTTTCTATTTTCATTTGTCTCCTGTAGTACTTGGTCATTGGTTTTTTTTCTGTCTGTCCATGGTATTCTTTGCATTTTCCTCAGAAACCACATTTCTGCAGCCATCAGATGTTTATCAGCTTGACTGCTCATTGTCCAAGTTTCACATCCATACAAAAGAACAGGCTCTATGTATCCCCTCAACACTCTTATTCTCGTTTCAATTGACATCTTTTTATTGGTTAGTATGTTTTTCATCTTGCTAAAGGCTACTTTCGCCATGGCGATTCTTGTTCTAATCTCTTCAAGGTATCTCTCATCAGTTGTTATGACTGTTCCGAGATAATTGTACTGATTCACTTGTTGAAGAATATTTCCATTTACTTGTATATTACATTGTGGCACTTCGTTCTTCCTGGTGACGACCATAATCTGTGTCTTTTTACAATTTAATTCTAACCCCAGTTGCTTCACTGTGTACAACAACCGCATCTACTAATTGTTGCAGATCCTGCTCATTGTCTGCAATCAATACTGTATCATCTGCATATCTAATGTTATTGATGTTTCGTCCTCCAATGCTGATTCCATTTATATCTTCTACATTTCTGAAAATATTTTCACTGTATAGGGAAAAAAGATCTGGAGACATTACACATCCCTGCCTAACACCTCTCTTAATAGGTTGATATTGTCCTACTTCATTATCAATCCTTATTGCAGCTTGTTGTTTCCAATATATGATTTTTATAAGTCTAATGTCTTTCCCATCAATTTGTAGATCTGCAAGCATATCTACCATGTTGACATGTCTTACTCTATCGAAAGCCTTTGTGTAGTCAATAAAGCAAAGATGTATATCTTTGTTTACTTCTATAGAACGTTCAATAACTGATCGCAGCATATACACTTCATTTACTGTACCATTTCCTTCTAAAACATCACATTGTTCTTCCCCTATTTCTGGTTGTATTGTCTTCCTCACTTTGCTTGAAAAGCATTTCAGGATCTTCGCCGATGCAACGGAGTTCGTGCATTGAGCTGAGTTTCTCCAAACTCGGGTTTGGGTTAGGAGAAAACGGAGCACTTATGGGTTAAACCGTGTGCCGTGATGTTGATCCAACGACTAAAACTAAACTAAACTATCTTCCTCACTCTTTGCATGATAATTCGTAACAAAATATTTGTGATGTGACTTATTATACTAACTGTTCCATGTTGATCACATTCCAAGGCTCCTGATTTCTTTGGGATTGCAATAAATTTAGAATTACATAATTCAGAATGTATATCTTCCGTATCATATAATGTGTTCAAGTCTGGTGACTTGATCTATACAATATTCTTCTAAAGCTTTAGTCATTTCTGTTGTGATGTTATCTGAACCGGGGCCTTGCCATCTTTCATATTTTTGAGAATATTTCGAACCTCCATCTTCAAAATTGGCATACAAGTAGAATCTGATCTTTTTCTATTATGATTTTGCCATCTTTAGTTTTTAGGCAGCCTGCTGGTGAACTTGTTCTTTTATTAGTAAGTTACTGAATTCTTTTGTGCACTAATTTGGTATTTTGACTGTTGTGTTGTTTTTCAATTTCTAAACAATTTTTCTCAAGCCATGCTTCTTTTGCCTTTTTACATAATATTCTGACTTGTCTATGAATTTATTCATATTTGGCAGAATTATTTTTGTTGAGTAACGTTATGTGAAGAAATAAATTGGAGAACTTGGTGACAACTGGCAGGATTGAGGGGAAAAGAGCAAGAGGAAGGCAGAGAAGCAAATAACTGAATGGCTTGACTATGAGGCATGGTCGAGACAGGAACACTGAGTTGATCCAAGACGCTGGTGATCGAGTGAGATGGCGAGACATGACCGCCCACGCTTACCAGCATGGAATGTGATGATGATGATGATATACTGGGCATCTATACATATGGTAACCAAATGTTACTTTCTTTTTTGGCAGTGACCATACAAGTCGACGACCGTTTATATTGTCTCCATAAAGAGATCGTCTGTCTATAGTCACGGGTGTAAGATCATAACCTACAACTATCTGTCGCCTGCTCTCAAGCACATTCCTTCACCAGCACATATAATTTCACGCTGTCCTGATCTGGTGCCTATACGGGTACTCCACTACGAGTGTCTCGCAGGCTAACTGAGGAAACGATATGCCTAACTTGTCCTTTGATAGAGCATACCACTACCAGGTGTAGTATAACCATTTTGTTGCATGTCTGTTACAGGACTTTCCAACCAACCCCAGCATCAAATGTCTCTTTTGTTATCTCCTTGGAAATTTTAGTTCAGTAGTTTGCCATTGCTTTCAGAAAGACCGACGTCGTGCAACATCGACATCAGCTCACATTGGTCTGCTTCCCAATTCCCTCGAAGGTGATTTCGAACCCTTGATGAATCTCTATTTCATTGAAATGTGAAACTGCGCGTGTCATCATCCTCTGGGCTATACGAGCCGGTTACAATATAACTAAGATACATTATATATATATATATATATATATATATATATATATATATATATATATATATATATATATATATATATATATATATATATACATACAGAGCTCCATTGTCTGTTAACAGTTTCAGTGTCAAACAAAAGATAGGTTTGAACCAAACAAAAATGGATTGCGGAACATGGGAAGCTATTACTTAAAAGTTGTTAATATGGTAGAGGACATGTTGTATTATATTTCAAATTTTTCAAATATTATATTTTCAAATGTTTATTATATTTCAAATTTCAAAGGAGGTTACTTAGAGACAATTTTCTGTATTTATATTTTAACTGAGACAACATTTCGCAATGACAACTTTTCGATGATATTTAAGCCCATGGCAAAAACGGGAAGTTGGTTAAGACGATTGATCATCCCACGACACTTAAATAAGTTAATTATATTGTAAGCACCACCAACTTCACGGAAATATGAATTGTGTGGACCACGAACATGGACCTTGCCAGACACAGGAAGGTAGCAAGGTAGAGTGTCTTTCAAATGTCCTAGTAAGTGACTTTCGGTCAATACAGGACAAGGTTTTGAATGACCTACTGGTAGACATTCGTACAATATAGGACAAGGTTTTAAATTTCCTACTATGTGACATTCTTACAAAATAGGACCAGGTTTTAAATGTCCTACTCGGTGACATTCGTGCAATATAGGACCAGATCTTAAACAAAAACATCAAGAATCTTCTCTTGGCTGTTGTTGGCCTGGTCCTATTACCTACTGTTCACTTGTATAACTGATGTTTCATACGGACTACGATATTGTTTTGCGTGTACTACGATATTGTTTCACATGTACTACGATATTGTTTCATATGGAAAACACAAAATTTTTTTCGCCGGGATATATTTCACGTGGACTTCTAGTAACAACATTTCCCCTGGTCTTTGGGTAGTGAGATCGGGCGCCCGTGTGTATTGTTGCGCACGTAAAAAATCCCTTGGAAATTGAATAAGAGTAGCCTAACGGCGCTGCCCGGGCAAAATTTCGAGTTAAAATTCTACCCAAAGTATTTCAGGATCCTTGCCGGTGCTACGAAGTTCGTGCACTGAGCTGAGATTCTCTGGACTCAGGCTTGAGTTAGGAGTAGAACAGAGCACTTATGGGTTACATCCGTGTACCGTGATGTTGATCCGTCGACTACACTAAAATAAACAATATTGTTTCACATGTACTACTATATTGTTTCATAAGGAATAAAATATTGTTTCATATGGACTGGGATATTGTTTCTTATGGAATAAAATATTGTTTCATATAGACTACGATATTCTTTCATATGGACTACGGTATTGTTTCATATGGACTACGATATTCTTTCATATGGACTACGATAGTGTTTCACTTTTTTCATATATTTTTTACAGGACATCGCTGTCAAAACCAGCATTTTACTGCTGTTGTTGATGTCTTGGCAAGTTTACGTTCAGCAGTTTGCCATTGCTTTCTAAACAACCGGCTCTTTTACCAATTCGTTAAAACCCAGCGCAACGCGGTCTGTTGCCGAATCGCGCGTAGCTGTGTACTGCTTTATGTGGACTAAAATATTGTTTCATACGGACCGTAACATTATTCCTATGATGTTCTTATGTTAAGGAGCTGCTTTCCACATGGAGACGGGCGATTAGTGTAGCTGAAAGGGCGATACCTTGATAGAATGATTAATAGCGCTCGTTCTTAAACATCCAGTGTGCTGATGCCGAGGTAACAGTTCAACCCTTACGACCGGGATCAAACGTATTCCATAGTTGTTAGGTTCATGTGTATGATAGACATGACCAATGAAGACACTTTTTTGGAGTGTCTAGTTGGTCGTGCGTCGAAGTACACTTGTTCCTGCAGCGAGGCGCCGTCGTCATTTGGAGGCGACAGGTTCGATCCCGGTCGGTAACTATAGCTTTCAAATTTTATGTTGTCTAGTGCGTCTTCTAGTCTCTACTTCCTTCTTCTCCTTCTGTGAGCGCCAAATAATTAATACTATGTGTGTTTAACGACGGGAAGACAACGTTTTAGTCCAAATGACCAGTGTAGGGGTTGAAATCACTATCTCGGTATCAACACACCGGAAGTTTAAGAGCGAGGGCTCTTATCCATTCAGCCTTGCTGACCTCCAACAAGTTTCTCTGACCAGTGTAGGGGTTGATGACGCTACCCTGCGTCAGCGCACTAGAATATTAAAAGCTAGCGCGCCCTTATTATTGTGGCCACAGTGTCAACTATATAAGCTATAACATAATATTGAGAATATAATTTAACATTTCATGGGGTTGAACCAGCTACCTTGACGCTAACTTGCCATGCTAATCCCCACCCACTTCCTCTGATATTTATTTTTGATTTATGAATGTTACCAATGTATTAATTCTTTAACGGACTTTAAAAAGAAAATCTATACTGGGCGAAGAAAAGTCATAGACACCGCCAGCATTGCAGAGACGTGCCGTGTAATAAAATAGCCGTTATCAAACAAATATGTTAACATATACCGGTGAACACTAAGCACTTTTGAGTTTTTCACGATCGTTGTGACATTTACTGTATTAAAGCCAATTAAAGAACCTCAATGGCTCGGAATGCTGAAGAAGAAGAAGAAGAAGAAGAAGAAGAAGAAGAAGAAGAAGAAGAAGAAGAAGAAGAAGAAGAAGAAGAAGAAGAAGAAGAAGAAGAAGAAGTAGAAGAAGAAGAAGAAGAAGAATATTAAAGCCAATGGTGTGTTTACTTTTTGTATTTTGAGCTCACGTTTCTACAGTCTGTCTTTTGTTTCCACTGTTTCAGTCCGGTGTCTTTGTCTACAGTCTGTCTTTTGTTTCCACTGGTTCAGTCCGGTGTCTTTGTCTACCGTCCGTCTTTTCTTTCCACTGTTTCAGTCCCGTGTCTTTGTCTACAGTCTGTCTTTTGTTTCCACTGTTCAGTCCAGTGTCTTTGTCTGCAGTCTGTCTTTTGTTTCCACTGTTTCAGTCCGGTGTCTTTGTTACTTTAGTCCAGCATTTGTTTTCCGACTGTTGTAGTCCAACCTCGGACATTCATATTGTAGTCCACTGTTACAATTTCTGACAATTTTATTCCATATGTTCGCATTCCCGAATATTTTAGTCCAATATTTCACTACCCCAAAATATTTAGTGCTGTGGTTATATTTCCGAATTTGTGTTTCCACCGCCAACATACTGAAGCCTGGAAATGTTCTTAGTCTTCTTGTTCAAACAAGAAAACATTTCTTTAAACGTATTTCTAAACGCCGAACTCATGGCAAGAAACACGAACAAATTAATGGCTCCGTTAGTTAGATCGAAAATATTCAGAACATAAGTCATGATAATGAAAAGGTTGTGGTACTTCCTGAGAAAGTAAAACTCGTAGATGAAACATTTGGCCACATAATGTGCGATTCTGGGAGACAGGCTAATGACGTAGATGATGATGATTACAAGTAGCATTTTCACGATCTGTCTGTCTCTTCTGGAAAGTGGCTGGTTGTTGGCGCCCGAATTTTGAGTATGTGATTCTGTAGAGAAAAGTAATATTGAAAATCACAGTAAAATCTTTATTCTGAAGTTTCTTGAGTGTCCTTATACAGAGCGCTGCAAGCAATCTCAGCATTTTTATTGCTGTCTGTGATTTACTAGGCTATATTACTTTCAGTAGTTTGCAATTGCTTTCTGAACAACCTAACGCCCATACCAGCGAAATCAACGCAAAGCGATCGGCTTCCAAATTATAAGGTGGGATGGCCAATCCCCATCCTCGCACCCCTTCCTTAGCAAGACATTCTGAACATTGTCTGGTACCCAATAGTACAAGGCTGGGTAGGCATCAGAGCACTACTGATCGGGACACCCGGTCCACTTATCATAGGAGGCAAGCTGACTAACCTCTATGCCACATCAGCCACTCTGTAAATGAACATACTTAAAAACTGCTTAAGACATGAAGAAATATCCGGATCAAGATTTCAACATGACCTACCGAACCTCTTTTTATTTTATAAAGAAAAAACGCTAACTGCACCAGGTATATTGGTTAAAGCCGGTTATTTAACTAGGATAGGGCGCAGGTGGTCGCTCATTCATTCACCCATTCATTCGGTGGCTTGTTCCATGCAGACATTTACCTCTATAAAGTCTTTCAAAACGTCACTCTAACTTCTTCTTTTGTCCGACTGCTTTTGTCGAGAAGCGGTGCACAGAGGAAGTGCATGTAAAGTTTCTGTGTTTCTGAGTGACTACCAGAGTTTTGGAGATTTCTTTGGTGTACCTTCATATCTGTATGGTCCATGGTCTCCTACCCTCATGCTTCTCATTTGTCTACTCCTACTTCTCCCCCTGCTACCAACCCCGCTCTTGCTACTCCTCTTTCTTCATCTCTTCTTCCTTAAGCTTTCGCTCCTCCTCCTGCTCCTTCTCCTCCTCCACGTGTTCTCACTCATCCTCCTTCTCGTGTCTCGTGGTGTTCCTCCTCCTCCTCGTGTCCCTTCTCCTTCTTCCCATCTGTGGGGGGGAGGGGGGGGGGGTAACTATGACGGAAAGACGAGACGTAAAGAGTTAACGACAATTACCCAATAGTTCAAACCAAAACACATTGTAGTGAGACAGATATACTTGACATGCCCAGAAAGCCAGTGAGATTGCTAAGCCAGTGAGCTCTATTAACAAGATCTCGGATTAGCACGTGGAAAGATCACGACCCGAGTTGTGCAAAATCGGACATAAATAACGCCTCAATCAGGCACCAGGCAGCTTAGCCACAGGTCATCCAGCTTAGCGACAAATCGTACACGGTATAAAAGTCATACAAGTTATGGAAACCATGCAAGTTAGAGAAATTACACGTTAAACGCAAGCAGACACGCGTGGGATATATTTACAACAAGTACGTTGCATCTCTTGGACAGCATCAACGACACGTTTCGTATTTATACATCGAGTGTATTTTCACGAACATCGTAATCGTGAGGACGTGTGTGTTTAAGTGAGGATCATTTGAAGAATGGAATGTCCGGATGTGATGTAAATTATGATATTTACCATTGTCAGCAAGCGGTACCCCAAAAGTGTGTGCTGTCTTCCAGCACATATCGCGACTATTGTATGCCAACGTTTAAAACCGCACTACAAAAAGAAAGAGATTGAGGTTGTATTGTCTCAAAAGAACACCACAAGCTGGACTGTAGATACTGTATAAAGGGCCACCAAGTAATCAGTCCACAGTGGACAGTGTATGAGAACACCAAGAACATATGTAAGAGTGTGTGACTCAGCTGGCTCCTGAAGTTTGTTTGAGTGTGTCCTCAGATATAAACTGTATGTCAGCTGGCTCCTGAAGTATGATTGGGTGTGTCCTCAGATATAAACTGTATGTCAGCTGGCTCCTGAAGTTTGTTTGGGTGTGTCCTCATATATAAACTGTATGTCAGCTGGCTTCTGAAGTTTGTTTGTGTGTGTCCTCATATATAAACTGTATGTCAGCTGGCTTCTGAAGTTTGTTTGTGTGTGTCCTCAGATTTAAACTGTATGTCAGCTGGCTCCTGAAGTTTGTTTGGGTGTGTCCTCAGATATAAACTGTATGTCAGCTGGCTCCTGAAGTTTGTTTGGGTGTGTCCTCAGATATAAACTGTATGTCAGCTGGCTCCTGAAGTTTGTTTGGGTGTGTCCTCAGATATAAACTGTATGTCAGCTGGCTCCTGAAGTTTGTTTGGGTTTGTCCTCAGATATAAACTGTATGTCAGCTGGCTCCTGAAGTTTATTTGGGTGTGTCCTCAGATATAAACTGTGTGTCTGCTGCCACCGCTACAATTATCTCAGTATTTACCAGACTACTGTATGAGCGAGAACCATTGTTGTGTTAGTCTATCATCTACGTTCTTCTTCTTCTTCTTCTCCTCCTCCACCTCCTCCTCCTCCTTCTGTTCTTACACATCTTTACTTCTGCTTTTTCCTGTGCTTCTCCCTCTTCCCTTGCCCTCTCTGACTCCTCCACTTGTTCTATTTCTTTATATTAATAACATCATGAATAACAACATGAATAACAATAACAACAACAATTATAACCACCAAAGCAACATACCACTACCTGAGTTCTGCTGATCCTGATCTCGCCGCTTTAACGTTCCGGACCGAAATACCGACGACTTCCTGAGTTGGTAAACAATAATGAACGTGCACGCCACAATGACCACAAAACTAGCCGTTGGCCAGATGATCCCGGACAGGTTGTAATAGAGAAATACCGGCTCCTTGTTCTTGTAGAAAAACTGGTTGTTGAGATAGATGGCAATGGTGTCCGTTGTAAGCTGGGCTGTATACCCAGATGATGTCGTAGATGCAATACATAATCGTGAAACAGCCAAAGACCAACACGGAGATCAATGAGCAAATGATGAAAGAGCATTTTGGAGTTATGAGCCATTTAACTTTGAAAGGAATACTAACGCATAAGCAACGTTCAACTGCTACATAAGCAGCTAAAACGCCGGAAACGTAGGTGGAGAAACAAGTTAGGTAGTCAAAAACCACAATACAAATATTGGACCAGCTTTCCGCCGCTGCCGGTGCTAAAGGTCTCATGGGACCATGCAAACGTTGAATGGCACATCCTAGACACTTGATCAAGTCCCACAGAGAAATCATCGTCATGGAGACAGACACGCTGTCCTTGAACTTCTGCCTGACGAAGACTACTATAACCAACACGTTGGTTACTACACCGAGGTACGAAATGATAAAGCATAGCGTTAGGTCGATAACAATTTCCGCTGTTATTCTTGCCTCGGTGCTCACGTAAATTTCAAGAGGGACAAAATGGTACAAAGGTATGCTACTTTTAACGGTGTTTCGTGTAGTTATGGTAGATAAAGCGTTCATTGTTATTGTTATACTTTACACCGTTTACAAATGATAAATGTCAGTCTAGTTATTCCTTCAGCAATGGGCTGTAGTCATCTGAAAGGATTCGTTTCGAATCTCAGTATGTCTATAGAAATACATTTAAATATTTTCTAGAGTGTCTTATGATGCCTACTTCTTTACTTTTCTATATAATGCCAGTCAATACCTATAACTTTATTTCTCATGTTATTGTAGATTTATCAAGGGTGGTGTTGAGCAATGTTGTTTATTTTCTGAAGTTACTGCAGTGACTGCCATGGAAACGGTGAGAGGGGGGAGGGGGGGGGGAGGAGACAGAAAAAAAAAATAGGCAGTCCTCCAAGAAACAACGGCAACAGTAATTTGATTAAAGAAATGGGAAGTAAACAATCAAAATTTTGTTGGCATGTTATGAGAAGAAAGGAATTTGAAAACTTAGAGAAAACGGGATAGCATTTTGAGGAAACAGCAGGAGGACAAAAACCGATACTACTTGGCAACACTGTGTGATGGGGACAAGAACTCAGACGTGTCCCGGCATATTGGGTTCGAAGTCAGTCGTAGAAGACTTGGGAGCACACCTCATTGCGTTGATTTTCACAATGATATGAGCATTGGCAGTGCAGAAAGCAATATGTGGTACTGAACGTTAAACATTAAAAAGACAAGCCAGAAACAGGGACCGGCTGTGGAAGTGTCAAGTAACGTTAGGTATATCATAAGTTTTAGACCAGAGTGCACGGAGGCATGGCTAGCCAGTCTTTCTCTCTTAACGAACGGCGAGTATATGATTCGAACCCTCGTGCGACCGCCCTTTTGATATATCAGCGTAACCTCATGACGATTACACCAATTCGCAAAAAATCATAAACAGTCAATAAATGTCGGGAATGATTGTCCTTTAAAGGATGTGAAACTAACTTTTGTCTTTTTGTATTTAAAAACTATACTTCACAGCTGGCGTCTTTGTAAAGTAGTTTGTACGTGGTGTTTCTCAGGAGCTAAGTTTTTATCTTTTCATTCTGTATTACGTCCTAAATTTACTAACCTCCACGAAGTCGACATGGCCGAATGGTTTAACACTCTCGCGCTTAATCTTTCTCTGGTGACAGAAGTAGGGGGTTTGTTCCACACGCCGGACAATTGGACACAATTTTGGACTTCTCGTCCTTGACTTGGGGAAGTAAATTACAAGCATCTCATAAGTCGGAGTGGGTTCGCCTGATGGCGCGGGTCACTGGCAATAATGACAGCTAATCCACATGCAAACACTAGTCCAGTGCACTCCATAGTAAAGGTGTATTTTTAATGACTGTGCAGTGTTTGAAAATATTGCCGGTCCAAGTTTTGTATTTACCTATTATCTCTTCTTCAGCTTTCCGAGCCATTGAGGTTCTTTGCTGCAAATACAATCCGTCTCCATTCGTCTCTCTGGTGGACCTTCTCTTGCCAGTCGTTGATTCCAAGTGCTTGTAGGTCTGTACATGTATTATCTCTCCACCGTCTTCTTGGTCTACCTCGGGGTCTACGGTCATTTATTTCCTGAGTGTAAGCGAGTTTTGTTTCCCTATTATCTTCCATTCTTTCTATATGCCCCAGCCATTGTAGTCTATTAGCCTTCATGATACCAGTGATTATCGGAGATTTAAACAGATCATAAATGTCTTTGTTACTTCTTCTTTTCCACTCTCCACTTTGTGTATCCCTAATGGGTTCAAAGATGCGTCTTAAAATTTTGTTCTCAAAGGTTTGTAACAAGGCTTCGTCTCCTTTCGTTGTACTCAGGTTTCAGAGCCATACAACACAACTGGTCTGATCAGTGTTTTGTATATTGTGATTTTGGTGTTACGAGATAGCGCCTTTGATTTTAGTAGATGTTGTAGTGCATAGTATATCTTATTTCCAGAATTGATTCTAGTGTGTATTTCTTCCCTTATGATGTTGGAGCAGTTGAAGATTGTATCCAGGTATTTGTATGTTTCCGTTCTTTTAATGGTCATATTATCTATTTGTATGTGGCCAGAGTTTTTAGCCATTCCGTCTCTTGAAATAACCATATATTCTGTCTTATCTTGGTTGATAACCAGCCCCATCTGTTGGGCTTTTCCCTTTAAGTGAGTCAATATTTCCAATGTCTTTTGTTCACTTTGCCCTATAATATCTATATCATCTGCATAACCAAGCAGCTTGGATGTTCCTCCAATATCGCATTCCTCCTTTATCTTCCTTACAACTTTCTCTAGAGCCAGATTGAAGAGTAGCGGCGATAGTGCATCACCCTGTTTCAAGCCAGATGTTATTTCGAAGGGGTCTGATTTCCTGCCTTTATATGTTACTATATTATAAGTATCTTCCATGCATAGTCTGGTCATGTTGATTAACTTCCTTGGTATTCCAAATTCCCGCATAGCTTCCATAGACTATTCCTATGGACACTATCATAACTATCACTATCATTTACCTATTATATTGTATGAAATTTACAGATGGTGAATACAAAACGTGGACCGACAATATTTTCAAACACTGCACAGTAATTAAAAATACACCCTATAGTAGCAAAAACTATTGGTAGTAACACGTGTGTGGACTAAGATCGAGTTAAAAGTGAGGGGGAACACTAACAGCTGAAACACTGAAGTCTATAACACTAATAATAAATTGTCCGCAATCAGTTTCGTGCAATAGATCTGTGGTATGATATGGCTATCACATTATGTAGGAATGAGAGCAAAGATAATTAGGCGACCAAGTCCAAAACATTTCCTCACTTTGGCAGGCGACAAATCCAGGCGTCGAACACGACCGTGTTCATGGCATTACCAGCGCAGTTCGCTGTCAACTTCGCTAGTGCACCCACCATGCCTATACAAGTCTATACATGGATAATCATATCACTTTAACGGGGATTTGTGGTAATCAAATATTTCTACCTCTGCAGTTATCACAACTGAACACTCTCAAAATATCACTACTTTATTTTAAAAGAAATATCCTGCGCTCGCGTATGTAATCATTACTTATTCAATTGCATGGTAATTACTTTTTTATTTGTACAGCCGCTAAAAACGCCGTCTTTCTAAACATATACCGATGCGTAATATTGACAATGCAATTAATCTGATATCTTAATAAATGATTGCTCAAACACCCCACTGCTAAACTTACAGAGGATTGTCATCAAAATTAATTTTCTACAACTCAAGTGTAAATTTTAAGCAAATACACATATTTATTATCTCCCCTGTCAATAAATTTGTATTTTATGTGTCCAACCTGGCAGTTGTTTTATCTATTTCTATTTTTTATACTATTAGCTTAACACCAAAGGAAGATATTTTTCCATAATAATTTTAAAGCATGATGTTAGGCATTTGCAAGGAGTAAAGTGGTATTTGTGTGTATATATATAAAGTTATTTCAGGAAACAATTATTGTATCTCTCATTTTCATTAATAAAGCATTGGTTAGCCTTTGTAGCCTTCTTCGTCTTATTCCCCATGGACAACGATCACCTTCAAATTAATAAGCTTGTGAGGGTAAAACCGTGGGTAGCTGCTATTTTTGGTTGACTCAATCACAGGATTATTAATATGAGCCTTGGATGGATCCTAATATAATTTCTCTTTGAGGTTGAACGGGGTAGGGGTAATGGTAGAATCGAATTATTATTCTTCTGTCTCATCACAGTCGATCAGTCCATCCGTTCGCATTTCCGTCTATTCATCCCTCTATGTGTCTGTCTATCTCTATGTCTGGCTATCACGTATATACCTGTTTGTCTGTATGGTTATCTGCCTGTCTTTCTTTCTGTAACAGAATAAATTCTTCGGTGCTTCTAGAGAGCAATGTAACAAATTACTTGATAGTTCTAAAGAGTAATGAAACACATTATTGGATAATTCTGGAGTGTAATATAACAAATTATTTGTTACTTCTAGAGAGTAATGTAACAAATTATTGGATAATTCTAGAGAACAATGTAACACATGCTTTAGTAGTTCTAGATAGTGATGTAACAGATTATTGGGTAATTCTAGAGAGTACTGTAACACATTCTTTGGTAATCATAGAGAGTTATGTAACAAATTTGTTCGTAGTCCTTGAAAGCACAGTAAGGAATTATTAGGTAGTCCTAGAGAGCAATGTAGCAAATTATTAGGTAGTTCTAAAGAGTAATTCAACATATTATTAGTTATTCCTAGAGAGTAATTTAAAAAATTATTGGTTACACCTAGAGAGTAATTTAATAAATTATTGATTACTTCTACAGAGTGTTGTAACAAATTATTGGGTAATTCCAGAGAGCAATGTAACAAATTCCTTAATAGTCCTAGAAAGCAATATAACAAATTATTGGGTTGTTCTAGAGAGAATTTTGACAAATGATTGGTTACTCCTAGAGAATAATATACCAAACTATTTGGTAATCCCAGAGAGTGATTCATTCATTCAGTAGCATGTCCTTTGCGGAACCTCGCTCCCATAACAACCTTCCGGAAAACCTCTCGATCATAAGCAAGATGTCCCGCGTCTGATACACCCATCTGGAGATCATCCGTCACATCCTGCACCCATCTTCACTTTGGCCATCCTCTTCCTCTCATCCCAGGCATATACCCCTCCATTATTGTTCTCTCCAAACTTTCGTGACGTTTCAAGTGACCAAAATATTTCAATTTTCTTTGTTTATCGTCTTTAATAGCCAACATATTATTCAGTAGTTCTAGAGAGTAATATAGCAAATTATTGGGTAATTCTATAAGAAATTATTGAGTCCAATCTATAGTAGTACCATGATTGTTAATTCCGACTTTATGTGTTTTGAGATCGATCCATCTTCATTAAAATGGATACTAGGTAATTTTATGAATTTCTATTAAATGTCTGGAAAGAATAGGTGACGAAGAAACTCATAACTTCACACCCCAACCAGAGTATCTGTCATTGAAGTAGATGTATCATTTTTAAAACAAGGTTCTATTTTTCCCTGGCCATCGTGAACCGTCACAAATGTGGCACTAGGCTCCAGGTTTTCTTGACAAAACTCCAGAGGTGATCTGGCAAGTTGCACGGCCGCACTTTACCTTAGGGAGTATTCCTGCTACACGGTTATGCGGTTGTAAATAATATAAAATAACACAAAGTAATACAGCTTTATAATAAATAACTTTAGTTCCATGTCGTTCACAGGACGTAGCAGTCAACCCAAACATTTTGGCTGTTCGTGATTCCTGGGCAAGTTTGACGTTCAGTAGTTTGCCATTGCTTTCTGAACGACCGGCAAATTTACCTTTCTCGAAAAAACAACAACCCAGAACCGCTGTGTTTCGAACCCGGGTGTACAGCTTTACAAACAAGAATTACAAAACATATAGAACGTTGCGGCGACTAGCCTTCATCAGCAAACAAATACATATACAAAACACAACATATAATCACGGAGAATACCCTCCGGTATCTACATTACAGACTGGTTCTTCTTCTTTTTCATCGTTCTCTTTCGAGGGGTGCGCATCATTCCTATGTTTGCACCTCAATGGCCAGTGTATCCCATTCGGCATGAATTTGGTTAATGTATGCTTCCTGTAGACAGATTCCATCCAAGGTAACGAACTCTTTCTACCCGAAGGTAGATTTTCTGTCCCACAAATTGTATCAGACCAAAATCCTAAAGACTTACTTTTAACAATTTCTAATTGCGGTGGATTTTTAATCTGCGCAAGTTCCACATGGAGCCTCCTATTTTTCGCCTTTATCCAAGACGGCTGAGTGTTTGATCTTACTACCCAAGAAGTTAGAGGGACGTGTAGTATCCTCAATACATATGATTATTCTAACCCTGTCCTGGGAACGAACCTTGTACCTTATGAGTCAACAATCTCTGTTATCTGACCCTCCAGCCCTCTGGAGTCAATGAATGCGAAATAACTCCAATGGATGAGTGTTTTGAACCCAGGAAAATTAGGTTTCCACTAGAGGACTCCATCAACCAAGCTATCTAACCGCATCAACCAAGCTATCTAACCGCATCAACCAAGCTATCTAACCGCATCAACCAAGCTATCTAACCGCATCAACCAAGCTATCTAACCGCATCATCCAAGCTATCTAACGCATCAACCAGGTCAGTGTATTGTAACATTTAACAACTTAATATTATAAGGTCTCCGTGCCGAAATAGTTAAGACTCCTGCCTTATTCTCGGAAGGTAGTGGATTAGTGTCTGGATACTGCCATTCTGTTCACGAGCGCAATCTTCTCAGTGACTCCTGGGGATCGGCCCTTGAGCTGCGGACGCTTTTGGCAGGCTGATCTGCGGAAGAGACCGAGCAAAATGGGATAAAATCCGATGAAATGAAGTGGATCCTTTAATCTTTAAACATGTTTTAACATATTAATGTGAACAGGTAATAATCTTAAGTAACATTTATTGAGAATGACTGAATTTATCGGTAAGTGATTGCCCAGTATCATAAGCACGCACGTCCGTAAGAAAATGAATAGTCTTTGTGCTGTTTCATGTTAACTGATCAAGTGTCATGGGATGATTGATCATCTTTAAGTGACTTTCCGTATCTGCCATAGGCTTATATACATTAGTTTTCACTAAGCACCACATATAGTCTATATATTTACAAGAGAATGTTTGTTTTTTTGTTTGTCCTTTATGCGTTCCTGAACGGCCCATCCGATTGAGATGAAATTTTCTACAGATTTTGTTCTCACTCCCACGGATCCAACTGAAATAGTTAGTTAGTTTAAAAACAGTTCCGCACGCAATACAACAACATTAAAAGGAAAGACGTATAATTCAAATATTGCAAGGGTACTTAACAACAAAAGTTATATCAAGGGACATCACTTTTAGTAGCATTGCTATATTATGTAATTTAAATAATTGTTGTATTTTTCTTAAAGTTTTATAAAATGTTTAAAGAAATTATCAACAGTCATATGCGTTATAAACATAGTGATAAACACTTTAAGGTACCTTCAAAGTTGTCTTAAAAATAATGGATCTATTTAAGATACGTGAAAATTTTCTAACTCATCTTGTTTATTTCTCTTCGACAGTACATTAAATTTTTATTCTTCTATTACTACACTGAATAATGTAATTTTTTTTTTTTGCAAAGAAAGTTAGTTGCATCACTTTAAATGTGGGCCCGGTGGACCACTGTGGGCAATAGCTCACAGTGGGACTAAGGGTCCACGCCAAAAACAGGGGAGGCGGGGAACCAGCTAGTCTGGGATGACCGCCAAACCCCCCCCCCCCCCAAAAAAAATAAAAAAATAGTTGCATATGCTTTGAAGTACGAAGCAGTCAACCCAGCATTTATTGGGTATTCGTGATATCTTGGTACGTTTACGTTCAGTAGTTTCAGGTTGCCCTTTTTAGTTATTGGAATGAAGATCGTTCTCTTCCAATCTTTTGCTTCTACTATATATAGTAGAAGAGAATGTTTGTTTGTGTGTGTATGTCCTTTATGAGTTCCCAAACTGTCCCTCCGATTGAGATGAAATTTTGTACAGATGTTGTTCTCACTCCCGCGGATCCAACTGAAATAGTTAGTTTGAAATCAACAATTTTTCCTCAAGCACGAAAGAAACAGGCATTACCAGTTGTCGCGAAATCACTGTAATTTAACAATCAGATGATACAGATAACAAAGACAGTCTGATTCGCAGCTGCAAGTTGTTTATTACGTGAGTCGGTGAGATCAAACGGTACACCCGTCTTTGAGAGTTCCCACAAGACAGAAAATTGTAGGCATGTTGTTGTGGCCCGATCGGGAGAATGCAGGAAACACGCTGGCTTGTTTGGTTGTCGAAACACGGGAGGCAACTTTTGCATTTGTTGAACAAGGGAGAGAGAATAATTCTGAAATAGTTAGTTGCCCTTGAGGACACCTGTGTTGACATCAAAGAAAGTCACTAGAACAATCCAAGGCTGTTTGAAAAATCAAACTTGTTGCAGTGATTGTAAGCAAGAGATTTGGCCTAAGACGGACGGTGTTTTCGCTAGCTCTGTTGGAATTTGAAGAAAAAAACATCTACCGTGTGCGGGATTAATTAAATTTAATTTACACGTGCCTGTCATGGCAAAATGTAGGTGTGATTCAGGAGCAAAGCAGTGTTACATAAGGTACTCCCTAGATTATATTTAGGTATAATTAATGTGGGATAGACTGGTGATAGTAGAGGTTAGGACTTTAAGGTAGTGAAGTGATAATTAGTTCTGCTAGTTGAGAATAGGGTAGTGAAGTGAGAATTAGCTCTGCTAGTGAGAATAGTTTAGCGGGGTGATATTTGGAGAGATTGAGGATGGGTTGGGAGATGGGGGAAATGTCCAATAGTGGGATCTTCCAGTGGGGTGCCTACTGGGGTTCTGCACTCTGTCTATTGGTCTTTCCTTGTGTTAGCCAGATTCGGACCAAGGTGATGAGCTCCTCTGCTCTATGACAGAGTTTAGATCGCTGATAAATATCTGAGCGAGGCCGTAGGCCTACACTCAGCTAGTAGGATCAGTGACTAGTGCTCTCAACAGGTGTGTTATTTCTCTAACAGGTTCCCCGCCAGTTACGAGGAAGCTCTACACTGGTGTTGATGAAGTATAACAGAGTTAGTAATAGGAAGAAGGGGCAGTGAGGTGTGCATAGTCAATAATGAAATAGTGCACGGGAAAGCACCATAGTAGGGGGTAGCTAAGAACTGCTATGTAGCTAGGGGGGTCATCCTATGACGAGGATCATAGAAACAAGGTCAGTTGTGAACGACCCACCATCTAAGAAGGACGTGTGATTGTGATTAGCTGGGCAACATCTGGATTTGAAGGGTTGGTTGTTTTAACGTATGTTTATTCCTGAACTGAAGTGAATCAGATTAAAGTAGCTTAATAGAAAGAACGGCCTTGGAGTAATGTTTGTTGCTTGTTCGCCTTAACCTGCCACTGTTACAGTGGCGAAATGGTGCCTACGACTCAGGATGTCCAGTTGGGTTGTCGCGGAAAATCAAAGTGCTGTCCAAACTTACACATCTGAAAACCTTCAACTTGATCGGCTGGTACTGACGCACAATCGAGAACTTCTAAAAGACAGACGCCATGAGTTTAGTTTTGTTGTCAACTGCCTATGCAAGAAGTGAAGAGATGGCGTAAAATTTCAAGTCAGCCGGTTTTTGAACGCCGCTCAAGGTTGAATTCATTTCTAGTCAGCCGTTTTTGAACGCCGCTCAAGGTTGAAATTATTTCAAGTCAGCCGTTTTTGAATGCCGCTCAAGGTTGAAATCATTTCAAGTCAGCCGTTTTTGAACGCCGCTCAAGGTTGAAATCATTTCAAGTCAGTCGTTTTTGAATGCCGCTCAAGGTTGAAATCATTTCAAGTCGGTCGTTCTCTTGACTGCCGCTCAAAGTTGAGTTTGCTTCAAAACGTTTTCTGCCCGCCCACGGGTGAAGCCTCTTTTTCAACACGTTTTCTGCCCGCCCACGGGTGAAGTCTCTTTTTCAACACGTTCTCGTCTGCCCGCCCATGGGTGAAACGTATTTGAAAATGTTCGCTGGTGTCCCTGAAAAGTTCACGGGAGCTGTGTGTTAAAGGAACTCCTGAGTTATCGTTGTTGGAACTGTGCTGACTTTTTCCTCCCGCCGGTGGATACATAGTGAATAGGGTAAACTTAATAGTATAAATGTTTAAACATTATAAATGTGATTATGATATAATTATTAATTAATATTATTGCTTATAGGTTGAATTACCCTAATTTACAGATATACTATTAATTACTATTATTGATTATAGGTTGAATTACCCTAATTTACAGATATACTATTAATTAATATTATTGGTTAGAGGTTGAATTATCCTAATTTACAGATATAATAAAATGGCACAAGATGAAGCGTCGTTGACACAGGTTTTGAGTGGAGTTGGGAGAGCCATATGTAGGCTAGATACAGCGTTGAAACAACAGGGCGTGGGTACTGATATCGAGAAATTTAGCGGTCAGGCCAGGCATTTCAAGAAATGGATGGTAGCCATAGAGAAACATGCTTTTTTAGTAGGAGCTACAGATGAAGAGAAGAAAAAAATTTCTTATTAGGCTAGTATATCGCCAGTCTCTGACCATATAAGAAGAAAATTAGAGGCAGGAATAGATGAAACTTGGGAACAGTTCAAGGATGATCTGGCCTATAAATACGCAGAGATCACAGACCCCCAACACGCGTTCTCTGTGCTGAGACAGTCTAGGCAGGAAAATGGGAAGAGTGTACAATTATATAGCGATAGATTGATAAATCTGGCAGAAGAGGCATTTTAGGGCAGAATATGCAAGGTGAGGAAGTAGAAAGAATGTTGGTAGGAATATTTGTGGATGGATTACGCTCAGAAGGACTAAAATTTAAGTTGATGAGAGAAAATACAGCGAGGTTGTCAAAGGCAGTAGATATAGCCATACAAGAAGAAAGTTTAAGGAGGAGGTTTAGGCTACGAGTGGGAAGAGAAATTGGAAGTAATGTTGAACAAAGAATAGAAGAACCTATGGAAGTAGGACAGACAAGGTACGGATGGAGGAGACGTAGAGTTGATCAAGCCAGGGCTGAAATACAGACATTGGTGGGAAATAGTGAAGGTGCTCAAGATAGACAAAGACAGATGAGAAATCCTATAAGAGAGACAGTAGGTAGTACAAATATGGTCTGTTGGAATTGTGGACAGAGGGGACACAGTTATAAATTTTGCGGCAACAGACGTGTTCAGTCTAATACACAGAATAGAAATGTGAATAGCAGAACAAATAGAAATTTTGAAGACATGCAGAGGAATTTTGCAAGGTCAGGAAGCCAGGGAAACTGGCGTCCCACTTACTGAATAGGGCCCGCAGTGGGGGGGGGGGGGGAATAAAAAGGTCCCAAGAATTAATGAATACGTCAATTACCCAGATAACAAGAACACGAGAAAAAGAGAATATAGAGAATGGCCTCAAATTAGAGAGATAAAACAGTTCTCAGCGAATATGACAGATCCGAGTTCATGCATAATAGAAATAGGAAAATTTAGAATTAGAACATTGATTGATTCGGGAGCTCAAGTCAGCGTGATCAAGGAAAAATTTTTATACCGCATATTAAAGAATTTCAAAATATTCAGGAATCAGGACACTCTTCACTCTGTTACCGGACAAAATTTAGAGGTGGTAGGTCAAACAATGATAAATTTCAAATTAGGAGGAATAAATGTAAGACACCTTTTCCATGTAGTCAGAGATTTAAACAGGAACATGATTCTAGGTAGAGATTTCTTGGTGAAAAATGGTGTAAGACTTTTCTTTGATTTACGTAAGTTGAAGTTTCAAAATACTTATGTTAATATGGAGGAAGATATGCACGTATCGGCAATAGTCAGAGTAAAAACGTCCATGACTTTGAAACCACAAACCGTTAATCTGATACAGGCAAAAATGAAAAATAATCCGTATTTTTCGATTGGACAAACAGTTAGAATAACAGAGTTGGAAAGAGAGATAATAGACGAACCTGGTCTAGAGGTCCCAGATGGAATAATGACACTAGACAAACACTTCAGCTTTCCAGTGATGCTCATTAACAACACAGGGAAAGAGATTAAATTATACAGAGGGTGTGTAATCGCTAAAATAGCAAATGATCCTAACTCCATATTTACAACAGGAAGAGAAGAAATGTCAAACAGTAAGTATGTAGAAACTCCCACTAAAAGAAACAATATCAGAAATAGACGTAGAGGAAGCTGGAATGTACAGAATGATGAATTGATCCATGCATTCAGAGAACATCCATCTCAAATACATTCAGTAGACAAAACAACGTCACTCTTGAAGAGAGAACAAGAATTATTATCACAGTTAAAAGCTTCACCAGAAAATAAGAAAATATTAGAAAAACTAGTAAAAGAGAACCAAGATGTTTTTGCGGTTAACGACTTAGAACTGGGGAAGACCAAAACAGTTACTATGGAAATAGACACTGGAAATCACACACCAATTAGTTTGAAACCGTATAGAACTCCTTTAAGGAATAGAGAAATTGTAGAAAAAGCAATAGAGGATATGCTAATAGCAGGAATAATAACAAGATCAAAGTCAGAGTGGTCATCTCGAATAGTTATTGTGACAAAAGCCGACGGCTCACACCGGTCCTGCTGCGACTATAGAGCGCTAAACAAGATCACCAAAAATGTAGCATATCCATTACCAGTAATTGATGACATTTTGGGATTACTTAATGGTTCTACTTTTTTCACTACGCTGGATGCTAGGTCGGGATTTTGGTGCATCCCCATGTCGCCAGATGCTCAGAAGAAAATGCTTTCTGTACTCACGTGGGTTCTTATGAATTTTTACGTATGCCATTTGGGGTCAAGACAGCCCCTTCTCATTATATGTTATTGATTAATCAAGTGTTAGAAGGGATGCAAAAATTTGCATTATCATACATAGATGACATTTTGATCTATACATCAGGAGACGTACAAAACCACCTAAAACATGTTAGTTAGTTAGTTAGTTAGTCGACAGATCATCCTCATTGCACATCGAACCATTCAGTCCATAAGTGCTCGGATCCCCTCCTCATCAAATCCCGCAAAGTGTAGCGGCTAACGACGCCAGTTCTGTGTTGGTTTATCAATCTTCTTTGGCTTCCTGCGTAGTGTTCTTGTTTGGCCACCCCTCTTTTAATTTGCTGCTCTCGCAGTCTGGCCATTGTTGTAGATTCACAGCCATCACTTGGCTCTCGTAAAAGTCTTACTTCTCGTAGAGCATTCAGAATGTCGGCCTGGTCCATGGCGCGTCCGCCCTCCACAGTAGCCTCACCTGCGAGCTTGTCAGCCCGCTCATTTCCTTGTACTCCCGCATGCCCTGGCACGAAGATGAAACTAATCTTTGCCAGTCGAGACCGCTCCAGAGGCAGCAACCATTCTCTTAGGATCGACCCCTCCTCTATCCTCTTGATCATTTTCATTGAGTCGCTAAGGAAACAAGCCCTAGTGAATGTCTGTGTCTCGAGCCATGTTATTGCTTTACTTACTGCCATGACTTCCATGGTCAGGCTACTTGTGGTTTCAGTGAAAGCACCAGAGTCGTCCTTCACAATTCTTCCTCCGGCCCGAGCTGTAAAGGCCCATGAGCTTCTCACATGTCGGACGACCGACCCATCTGTGTAGATGACCGCGTCACCGTCTAGTGAATTCTCGAAAATCAATGCTTGTACTTCAGCCTCAACAGCAGCCGGATTTTCTTGTCTGCATTTACTATCTAGTTGGATGCAAACTGAAAAGGATGTGCAGAAGTCTGTTGGCACTTGCACCCACTCCTCGCCAGGTTCTAAGTCCTCAAGTGAACACACCTGTTGAAGAATGTCTTCGGCTTGACCCATCCACGACCGTCCTCTTTTTAACCTGCTGCCCTTCACCTTCCTAATTTCACTATGCAGTGGAAAACATGTAAAATTAGTCTTTGACAGGCTAAGACTACACGAAGTTAAACGGAAATTGAGTAAGTGTGAATGTTTGAAAACGGAAACCAAATACTTGGGTTACATCATTGATAGAGAAGGAATCAAGCCTGATCAAAACAAAGTAAAGGTCATTAAAGAATTACCGTCCCCGACCAACGTGAGAGAGGTAAGAGCTTTTATCGGGTTATGTGGGTATTACCGACGGTTCATCCCGAACTTTGCACAAATCGCGGAACCCATCACAAACCTAACTTGCAAATATGCAAGATTTAAGTGGGATGAGGATTGTCAAAGAGCATTTGATTTTCTAAAAAATAGTTTAACAGTGGTTCCATTATTGGCACATCCAGATTTAAACAGACAATTAATTCTATATACAGACGCTTCAGATAATGCCATAGGAGCATGCCTAACTCAACCATATGATGGTGAAAACTCAGGAATACCAGGAGTTAAGAATGAAAGACCGATTTACTTTCTTTCACACAAACTTAGTAGATCGCAGAAGAAATGGTCGACAGTGGAAAAAGAGGCTTATGCTATACACTACTGCCTTACAAAAATTGAATTATTACCTACATAACGCCAATTTCATTATTAAAACTGATCACATGCCACTAAAATCTTTGTTAGAAGCTCCAGTACAGAATAGGAAAATACAAACGTGGGCGCTAAATTTACAAGGCTATAACGCAAAAGTGGAATATATATCAGGTAAGGAAAATACATGCGCTGATTTATTATCCAGAATCCCATATCCAGAGATGTCTGAAACTACTGAAGATGAGGGTGAACCAGAGATAGATGACCGAAACTGGCAAGTAAATATACTAGACTCGGCCAAATTAAATAGAGAAATTTTTGGAAGTTCACAGACAGAACAAGATTTTGAACCAAAAGCGGAAGAACCACGCTTAGTGCATTTTAATATGAAAAAAGAACAAGAAATTGACCCAAAAGTAATAGAAATAAAGCAGAAGTTGAAAGAAACAGGTGAAAACAGTTTTAAAAAGAGCTTTATTGAATTACAGGAAGATAAACAGTTATATTATGTGAATGAAAGAAGTGAAGATAGCGTATTGAGGAAATACATTCCGAAACATTTAGAAATTGAGATATTGAAGGCATATCATGATGAAAATGGTCATCTCGGTCGTGACAAACTATTCCAAGCTCTCAAAAATAAATATTACTGGCCGAATTTATTTAAGAGTATTTATAAATATGTTGACGCATGTGAGAAATGTAGGTTAAGAAATATGAAAACAATCAAATGTCCCTTACAAGAAACTGATATCCCTCAGTTTCCCATGCAAAAAATAAGCTTAGATATTTCAGGTCCTCACCCTAAAACGCTTTCGGGGAATATCTATCTGTTACATATAGTGGATTGCTATAGTTTGTGGCCAGAAGTATATCCTATCCCAGATAAGAGTGCTGATTCCATTATTAACATTTTCCTACAGGAGTATATACCACGATTTAGTTGCCCACAGACAATCCTCACTAGATAATGGAAAAGAATTCGTGAACAAGAAGTTTGAGAAATTATTACAAGATCTGAATATTGTCCACATAAAAACTTCTTATTATAGACCTTCCTCAAATGCGAAAAATGAGAGACAACACCGAACACTATACAATATAATAGCAAAAAACGTAGAGGAACATGATAGAGACTGGGATCTGTACTTAGAACCTGCATTGGGAGCGATACGAACACACCAAAATGAGAGTACAGGCTTTTCACCGTTCTATTTGTTATATGGAAGAGAATCTATACTGCCAATAGACAATTTGCTCAAACCTCGACGAAAGTACATGGGGGAGGAATTTCAAGAAATGATTTTGCAAGAAATGCATAAAGCACATGTAAGGTTGAAAAGTAATATAATCAAAGCTAGAGAAAGACAGAAAAAGTACGCAGATAGAAACACACAACTACAAGAATTTAAAGTAGGTGATAACGTTTACTATAAAAAACACAGAAGGGATTCTAAATTCGATAACCAATGGATTTCAGGATACTATATTCTAGAGAAATTAGGCCCAGTATCATATCAGATCAAGAACCACATCACAGGGCACCTGGCACGTGCACATGTTGAACACCTGAGACGTGATGATGAAGAAAATAAGGTTGATGTTAATTGTTCAGAAGGGTTTTATTCAGAAGGACAACGCGTCTGACGAGTTAAATATGTGATACCGTGGGAACCTGAAAAGGTCCTTGTACCAGAAAAAACAATAACACCACCATTACATGATGAGACGGATGAACAATCGGAGACAATACCAAAAACTTTTATGAGAGAGGAAAACGAGAGGTATGATGGATACAGACCTGATAGCGTTGAGTCTATGGAGGAAGTAAACGCTCCGTATAAGAATACTAGACAAGCAGTGAAAAGAAGAATAATTAGACAAAGAGAGAGAGAAATTAAAAAGCAAAAAAGAATTAGGGAAGGTTCATCAAGTGACGAAGATATCCCAGTTTTAGAAAGGTTATTAAGAAATCAGGATAAACAGATTAGGTTAGATATTGAAAGGAAAAAATTAGAGGCCAGCAACGTAAATACAGAAGAACAAGAAATGGATGAAGTATCAGAGGCTGATGCAAATATTAGCATGAGTGAACACATTATAAGTGAAAAAGAAGACATTGATGTAGACATGGCGCTTATAGAGAAAAATCTAGCATTATTGATGAAGTGGAGAGATGGCTTGACGAGAAATTCTGCAGTTAGCAGGAGAAAAAAGCTTGATGTAATAAACTATCGATGGTTTGGTATTAAGAGGATTGGAAGAAAGCCATTCTATATAACTATAATGGATGTAATATGGTACCTGTAGTTTACAGAAGAATGGCGAAATTGGATGAGAAACTTGAACTGAGAGAATGTCCTTATGAAGTGAAAGTAGAATTAGTTGTTGGTACAAATCCAGTAGCTAGATGTATTACCCACAAGATATGACTTGTAGGAAGAAGAGTATATATTATTTTAATTAATGTTGGGGGATATGTGTATCAATACATATTAATGAGGTCTATAGTAAATAGACATCTTCTGGTGGTTTTCGCATTGCGGGGATACCGTGGTTAACGGGATACATGATGTTTAGATGCCATTTAATTTTGGAATATGACTTGTTGTGTTTTCCTTCTTTTACGTGTAAATTATCGGTTCGTAAAAGCGACCGGTAATGTTGGATGACACTAAGTAATTTTGTCTTGATTTAAATTGATGCTTGTTTTATTATGTATATTTATCTTCATTTCGTCGGGGATAAAATGATGTATGTCAATTTAGGGGGGGGGGGGGGGGATGATATTGTTCTGTTTTGATTTGTCTTGTCTCCAGTTATTCATGAATTGTGGTTTTATTTAGGTTGCCTTGGTTAAATATTAGCATATTACTTTGTTTAGTTATTTTTACTTTCAAAAAATGTAATGAGTTTCGTATTCATACTTGAGTTGGCGTTGACCATATTTATAATTAGTTTTGAGCAAATAGTTTTTTTGTGTGTGTTAAATTGCAGGGAGTTATAAAATAGAAACTGCTCCATATTAAGGAGACATGTTTATAGGGTCCCTGGGAGTTCGGGATGCAGAATTACGGTCAGAATTACGATATGGGGTAACCTTGGAATATGCTCTTGATGGGGTCGATTTTTTTTTACAGACCTGGACTGAACATGGATTGAGTGCCATGATGTTATAGATATCCTATAACTGCCCTAGAGATAGATAAGTTGCTGTGGTTAACGGCGTTGTAGGGTTTTAGAAATTAGCTATGACAAAAGGGTTGGACAAGAGAGACATTTACAGACATGAGGTCAGTAGTGGTATGGTTTCTGTAGATAACAGGTAAAGCCATAACAAAGGGATATAGTTGGCATTGAAAATCGCTGCGGTTGTCAGCAATGATTGGAATAAACACGGACTAAGCGTCATATAAGGCGGGGGAAGGGTGGATTAAGTAGGCAAGTTCATAATATATGAACTATGAATGTTATTTTGCGTGCTGTGATTGCAGCATGGGCCGAGATGAATATAGCGTGAATGCCCACGGCAAGAGAACGGTGATATTATTTTTTTTTAAAGATAATTATACCTATGTTCATAAAATATTTGTTTAGGGTACTGTGGTTACAGTAAATATGAAGTGAAGGCAGGAGACAGAGGTTGATACGTGGCCTAGTAAAGAATAAAGAGGAGGTTATAGACAGAACGTTTATTGGTCAGAGATTAGATGAGCTATTTTAGAAGATATTTTACTTTGGAGGATGGTTAGAGCTGTCAGGTCGTACATACTAATGTTGAAGATAAAAACATATCATTTTTAGATTTGTATTTGAGAAACTTTATTTCATAAAGTTTCGTGTGTGAAAGGGAGGATAAATGATATAGTTTCCTTTGCTATCTTTCTTTCCTTGGTGCGCACCATCTCTGTTTTTCTATCTTGTGTCTAAGTGTTTATGAAGAGTATTCGTTTTGAATTTTTATGGTCGAGATCAGATATTGATATGTATGTACATGATGAAAAGTAAAATTAAAAAGGGTTTAAGCGGATAGCTTGTGACCCTGTAGATGAGAAGAAGAAGTAGCATTGATGTATATAGAAGAAGAAGTGTTGTATAATGAATTGGCGGATAGCTAAGTTTCATGCGGGATTGTAACTTACTTAGTTTTAAGGCTTAAGTAATATTGGAGGAGTGATGGCAGATAGTTATAGGACCACCCATGAGTGGTTGAGTAAAGTTGTGTTGTGGGTGGTGGTAGCGGATGGCTATAGATCTCAAGAGAACTTAAAGTAATGACTGGGGTAGTGATTAATGAAGATAATAAGAGTCAAAAAGACATAGTTTGGCCTTATAAAAAGTCCCAGGTTATATTACTTAGATTTTTTTTGTTGCTGGAAATTAGAGTAGGGTTTTGGGTTTAAGACTTTTCGGGGGAAAGTCTTGGTGGAGGAAAGAGAGGAATATAACAGAGTTAGTAATAGGAAGAAGGGGCAGTGAGGTGTGCATAGTCAATAATGAAATAGTGCATCGGCAAGCACCATAGTAGGGGGGTAGCTAAGAACTGCTATGTAGCTAGGTGGTCGTCCTATCACGAGGATCATAGAAACAAGGTCAGTTGTGAACGACATACCATCTAAGAAGGACGTGTGATTGTGATTCGCTGGGCAACATCAGGATTTCTTCTTCTTCTTTTCGTTCATCCGGAGTGTTTTTTCAGATGTGATTGCGGTGTGCGTTAGGCACCCTTGGGTTGAAAACCCTTAGGTCACACATCCGGCTTTCGCGTGCATTTTAGACCAGGTTAGCAATCCTGGGAGACTCTCACTTTTGTGGTACCGTCCACATCCCAGCTGGTCAAGTTCGAACAGTCGAGGACTTCGGTCATCCCTCAAGAGAAGGAAGGCACAGTCCATAGCATTTTCCGCCATCCTAGGTTGCTTCCATAGTTGCAGGGCCGACACATAGCGCCCTGATACTGGGCTCACCGAGGGAATGGTCACGTCATGCTCATGGCTGCTTTAATTCCTCACTTCAATATATTGGGCTTTTCGTTCGCCCCGGGCCGTTCCCGCACAAACCAGACAGATCTGCAGAAGGTATTCACTCAGCGAGTTTTCGCACATGTGCTTGTCGTTGCGCCCGTCAGAGCTGTTCCAGGCACGACAGACATTCGGAAAACTACCTAGTCAGAGCTGTTCCGAACAAGAGCGGCATTCGGAAACTAGGTAGTCAGAGCTGTTCCTAGCACGGGAGACATTCGGACGAGACATTTCACTCGGACGTAAATGCGTAGTGTCAATTTTTAGTTTGCCACCCGTAGGACGACACTTCCGACTTCCGGCGGGCATTTTTTTAGTGAGGTTAGCCTTCCTCTGGTTTCGAGACACGTTAGACTGTTGTAATGTCACCCACATCTCAGCTGGTCAAGATAGAACGATCAACGATATCGTGGTCTGCCCTCAAGGGAAGGCAGGGGCAGACCATGGGCATTATCTCGCTATCCAAGGGGGCTTCCATAATTGCAGAGCCGGCACATATTGCTCTGAGACTGGGCTCACCCAAGGAGTTTCCACGTCCTGCTCATGGCTGCTTTAGTTCCTCACTTCCATGTGTTGGGCATCCCACTTGCCACTGATCGCTCAATCACACACCAGGAGCGGTCAGACTGCGAGTGACATTCACTCGGTAAGCTTTTGCTTGTGACTTCAGACCACGCAATAGGATCGCTCGCCGTGCGTTCCATTTCGCGTTGATGAGACATTCTTCCACTTTTGTCTACACTCTCTATGAGTTAGATACAGACAGTTTCCGTAACCCTTCGACTGGGGCACTTTTCTGACTTTTTTGTACTCGCTCACGAGGTAGGCTACATGTGCTGCCGGCTCAGCACCTTACCTTCGTGCAGCAGTGAATGGGAAACGGCCAGGCCCCTTCATCCGGGAATCTCTCATATCCCCCAGCTGAGAGCCTTCGAACATGTATCAGACCTGAGCATGTAGCTTGCTCAGTATCATGTTTCTATTTTCCGGTAGACGTGTATCGGCCTGGCTCTCAGATCCGAGGGTTTGTGGCTTAGAGGCGTTCAGCCACAGCCCTCGACAGTGAACCTTAAGAGTTTCCGGTTGACTGGTATCGGCCTGGCTCTCAGATCCGAGGGTTTGTGTCTTAGAGGCGTTCAGCCACAGCCCTCGACAGGGAGCCTTAAGAGTATTGTCCGGACCAAAAACGTCTGCCTTCGTGCACCTTTTAAACTTTTGACTGTTATCCTCAGTCTATACCTGCAGAGCAGCAGGTTGTGTCTCTCTTAGTCTGGTCCCTATCCCATAAGCTGTCCGATATGTAGTTTTTCATCCATCGGCAAGCAAATGGGGTCGATGGGACACGCAAGCTCCCCCACCACGTCAAGGTGGAGACACATCGGGGGAGACATCAGGATTTGAAGGGGTGGTTGTTTTAACGTGTGTTTATTCCTGAACTGATGTGAATCAGATTAAAGTAGCTTAATAGAAAGAACGGCCTTGGAGTAATGTTTGTTGCTTGTTCGCCTTAATCTGCCACTGTTATAGAAGTGCTACTCCGATTGGGAAGAACACCAGATGAACAGTCAATGTTTTTTTTTAAGAAAATGAATAACGTCAGAGAAGACAGTTTGTACAATAGTGTTTACGCTAGGCCCATGATCAGGAGGGTCCACCAGAACATGGCTCAGATGAGCAATACCATATAACAATTCCTGTGTGATAAGGTTCACCTAGGATGGGTGATGTTCGTTGATACACCACATATCATAGGAACAATAGTGACGAAAAAGGAACATTAAACGTAGCATTCACATGGAGCTGTAGAGTCCATTGGAATAGTACAAGGGACATTGTATTTGAGACAATATAGACAATAGATAGGATCAAGTGTATTACCAATACCAGTGATACTTATATTCACAAGTACAAGGATTGAACATTTAAGAACTATAGGGACCTATAGGATGCAGTGTGTAACCGACCCATGATCAGTGTTAAACGATGGACTGTATCTATTTCGGATGATCATGTAGATGGATTACCAAGTAGCTACAGAAGAAAGTCAGCGTCTGGCAGGAGAGATACATCACTCGGTGAGATTTTCTTGTGCTGACCTAACGTGCTGTGGTGTGACCTTGCTAGGATGATCTGACTGAGCTACTGATCTGATGGTCCGATTCTACTCTCATTATAGTACACGACACACATTCTTCGCATACGCTTCTCACGTACATTACACTTTTCTTTAATAAATTTATTGTCATTAATTTTTAGAAGCTAGAGTTGTTGAGTATGTTGCGTTGGGGAAGAATGAGAGGGGGCATGATCCAGCAGTGATAGAGAGAGAGAAAGAGGTGTCCATAAACTGAGGGAGTGTGGTAGGACGGAATCTAGTGGATTCTCCAGGATAATGATAAGGGGTTAAAATATAATGTGGGTGTTGATTCCCCTCACTCCTGGGACGACACTTTAAATAAACACACGACACCAGTTTCAGAAACAGACGAAAAAATGTCCCGCCATCTTGCTCCAAGGGAACTCACTCTCTGATTACACCAAAAATTAGTTATGAACAGTTATATCTACTTATAATGTTTCTTTTTGTGTGTCCTTTATGCGTTCCAGAACGGTCCATCCGATTGAGATGAAATTTTCTACAGATGTTGTTCTCACTCCCGCGGATCCAACCGAAATAGTTAGTTAGTTTAAAATAAATTTTTAATTTTTATACGAAAGAAAAAGACATTACGACATCAGAAACAGATGAGCAACGGGAACGGGAATGGGAGCATCATAAACAGACGAGCAACGGGAACCGGAACGGGAGCATCAGAAACAGACGAATAACGGGAACGGGAGCAGGGGACGAACACGTACTCTATGTGCTTGGAGAAATTTATTTGAATGTATAATGACTACTTATATGAATTAAATGAGACGCTCCCCGACAGGCGCCTGGCGACGCCGGGTCGGATCAGGTTGGGGGTGTGGGGGATGTGTGTGGGTTGGGGGATGGGTGTGTGATGAGTGTGGGTGATGGATGTGGAGATGTGCGTGTGGGAGGGGTGTGTCTGCGTGGGTGGGGTTGTTTATGGCAGGATGGAGGATGTATGTGTGGGTGGTGAGGGTGATTATAGATGGGGCATGTGTGGGTGGGTAGGAGATGTGGGGGAGATGTGTGTGTGGGTGAGGGATGTGTCCTGGGGACGTGTGTGGGTGTGGTGTTGTGTGGGAGAGAAGATGGGTATGGATAAAGGATGTGTGCATGGGTGGGTGGGGTGTGGTTGGGTGTGGGTGTGCGCGTGGGTGTTGATGTGTGTGAGGGTGGGGGATGTGTGTTTGGAGGGGTGGTTGGGGTGTGTGAGTGTGGGTGGGTAGATGGGAGATGTTTGTGTTGATGAGTGGGTGAGGAATGTGTGGGTGTTAGTGGTTGGGGGATAAGTACGTGTGTGGAGGGATGTGTGAGGGGAATGAGTGTATGGGTGGGGGATGTGTGTGTGTGGGTTGAGTGTGCGTGGATGGAAGATGTCTGTTTGTGAATGGGGGATGTGTTGGCGGGTGGGGATGTGTGTGAGGGATGCATATATGGGTGGGGAGATGTATGTGTGGTTGGAGATGTGTGTGTGTATGGGTAGAGGTGTGTGGTTAAGGGATGTATGGCTGGGGGTGGGTGGGTGGGTGGGTAGAGGATGTGTGGGTGGGTGATTGTATATGGGTAAGGTTGTGTGGTTAAGGGATGTGTGGTTAAGGAATGTTTGGTTGCGGGATGAGTGGGTGGAGGATGTGTGGATGGGTAGAGGATATGTGGTGGGTAAGTGTGTGTAGGTTAGGACACGGTGGGGGATGCTTGTATGGGTGGGCTCGGGAACTGTGAGTATGCTGGGGGAGATGGTAGATTATGTGGGAGGGTGCGGAATTTGTGTTTGGGTAGGTGCGGGGAGATGTTTATGTGTGTGTGGGGGATGTGTGGTTTAGGGATGTGTGTTTGGCTGGGTGGTTGGATGTGTATGGGTGGAGGAGGATATTTGGGTGGGTGATTTTTAGTGGGTAATGGGAAGGGTGGAGGATATGTGAGTGGGTGGGGAGATGTGTGTGGGTGGGTGAAGTGTGAGTGGGTGAAGTGTGGGTTGGGAAATGTATGTATGCTTGGGGTGTGGATGGATGGGATGTGTGGTTGGTGGGAGCGTGTATGGGTGAGGAAATGTGTAGGTGTGGGGATGTGGTGAATGGGTGGGGACATGTATGTGTGCCTGGTGTGTGTGTGTGTGTGGGTGGGTGGGTGGGTGGGGTATGTGTGGGTGAATGGGGGATGTGTGGGTGGGTGGTGGGTGTGTCTCATAAAATGGTAATATGCATTGTTTATGTTTACAAAATTCATTTGACAATGTTTTTCCTATGCACTATTGATGAACGAAAGATGAGTGATTGGAAGGGTCGAATGTAAGACTGGCCTGCGTGCCCAATTTGTTACCCTTTGACAATAAAGTCCGTTCGTTTGTTCGTTCGTTCGTTCATTCGTTCGTTCTCTCTGTGTCTTCCAGTACCTCTCAGTCTCTTACCCTCTCTCTCTTTCTTTCTGATGAGTGTGGGGGGTGTCTGTGAATGGGATATGTCTATGTGGGTGGGGGTGTGTGAGTGTGGATGGGGTAAATTGAGTGGGTGGAGGATGTACGTGTGGGTGGTGAGGATGTTTGTAGGTGGGGGATGTGTGGGTGGGTGGGGAGATGTGTGTGTGGATGAGAGATGTGTGGGCGGGGATGTGTATGAGGAATGCATGTGGGGGATGTGTGTGTGTGGGGGGAATGTTTTTATGGGTGAAGTTTTGTGTGGGAGGGGAGATGTGTGAGAGGTGAGGGAGGTGTGGGATGTGCAGGTGGATGACGGATGTATGTGAGGATGGGGGATGTGTGTTTGGCTGGGTGGTTGGGGTGTGTGTGGGTGTGAGGGTATATGAGAGATACATGTGTTGATGGGCGGGTGGGTGATGTGTGGGTGTGAGTGGTTGATGGATGAGTACGTGAGTGGGTGGATGTGTGTGAGAGATGAGTTTGTGTTTGGGGGATGTGTGTGTTTGTGGGAAGATGTGTGTGAGCGGCGGATGTGTGTGGGTGGGGTATATGTGGGTGGTGGGGTATGTGTGGGTGGGAGATGTGTGTTTTTGGGTGTTTATGGATGGGGTATATGTGTGGGCAGGTGGGGAGATGTGTTTGTGGGTGGGGATGTGTTTTTAGGTTTAGGATGTGTAGTTGAGAGGTGGCGGATATTGGGTGGGTGAGTAGGTGCAGGTTGGCTGATGTATGTGTGGGTGGGTGGGGAAATTGTGAGGGTGCAGGATGTATGTATGGATATGTGCGAGATATGTGGGTTGACGGGGTATGTGTGTGTGGTTTTGTGATGTGTGTTTTGCTGGGTGGTTGCGGGTGTGTGGGTGGGTGGTGGAGAATATGTGGTGGGTGTGTGCATATCGGTTATGGGATGGGTGGGGGATGTATGTGTGGGTGGGGAAATGTGTGTGGGTGAGGGATCGGTGAGTGAGTGGCGGCATGTATGTTTGCCTGTGTCCGTGTGAGTGCGTGGAGGTATGTGTAGGTGGGTGGAGGTGCGGTGGTTGGGGGATATATGGGTGGCTGAGGGATGTGTGGGCGGCTGCGGGGTGCGAGGATGGATTGGGGATGTGTCTCATAACATTGCGATATGCACTGTTTATGTTTACAACTTTCATTTGACAATGTTTTTTTCCCCATGTGAATGTATTATGCGTAATATGCATTGTTTATGCTTACAAAATCAATTTGACAATGTTTTTTTTTCCTATGTAAATGTAACATGCACATTTGATGAATGAAAGATAAATTATCGAAAGGGCCGAATGTAAGACGGGCCTGCGTGCCCAATTTGTTGCCCTTTTAAAATAAAGTTCGTTCGTTCGTTCGTTCGTTTGTTCGTTCGTTCGTTCGTTCGTTCGTTCGTTCGTTCGTTCGTTGTTCGTTCGTTCGTTCGTTCGTTCGTTCGTTCGTTCTCTGTGTAGCATGTCCTTTCTAGAAAGTTACGATGAACACCCAATACCAGGTTGATCTACTAGGAAATTTTACTTTCCGTAATTTACCATGCTTTTTAAACTAACCAGCGTAGGGGTCGATCCAACTACCTTGCCGTCAGCGCACTGAAAGTTTAAAAGCTGGAGCGCTCATATCATCGTGGACAAGACGAAAGCTATAAAAGCTATAAACATATAATATTGTGCTCAATATTTAAATCTCAAATCCCGAAACAACCAAATAAATAAATATAATATTTAGAAATAAAATTAGACATTTCAAATTAAAAACGTCCGATGTGCTGATGCCGAGGTAGAGGGTTCAACCTCTACACGGGTCAGTTGGACTAAAATATAGACTTATATCGTCCTTACAATTACAAGTACCTCAGTAAGTCGGAGTGGGTTCACTTGATGGCAAGAGACACTAGTACTAGGGTATGCTCATCCACTCGAAAAAAAATCAGTCCAGCGCACTATAATTACTAGCACATGTATCGACTACGTTTGAGTTGAAAGCGAACAAGCACAAAAAAGGCAATATGATAACTATCAACCATTTCTTCTTAAATGTAGTCTTGATGTATTAATGTTATCAATTTATTAATTATTTAACGGGCTTTAAAAATAAAACATATACTGGGCAGAGAAAAGGTATAGACACCGCCCTCATCGCAGAGAAGCGCCGTGTAATAAAACAACATTTAACAAACAAACATGTCGACACACACCGGTGAACACTAAGCACAGTATGGGTTTTCCACGATCGCCGTGGCATTTATTGGGTCTATTAAAGTCAATGGTGTGTTTACTTTTTATGTTTTTGAGCTCACGTTGTCTACATTTGGTTCCAAATGTTTTATTTCAGTGTCTTTCCTATTTTAGTTTAGTCCTCGTTTCCCGACTGCTGTTGCTCAATCTGCTTTCACATTTTAGTCCACTGTAAGCATTGCCAAATATTTTAGTCCAATGCTCGCATTCCAAGCTTAGTCCAGTGTTTACATTTCCGACTATTTTAGTAAAATTCTGGTATTCCCAATCATTGTGGTCCAATTAACAATTGGTGTCTAGTTTCTGTTTTGTATATTTAGCTTAATGTTAACATTTAAGAATGATAGTTATTTAATTAGTCAGGACTCCAACTACATACCAATGTTCGCCTCATAAGGCTCCTTTCCTGTGCAAGTGAATATCACACAAAATGCTAATCACTGTTCCATATGAAAAGTGGAACAGACAGGAGTCTCGACAAACCAACAGCCTGTACAGGTATACTATGCATAAGGCCGCTGCCATAATGCCATCACAAATGTCTGCCACGAAAAATACTGTTCATCGTCTATAGAAGTCACTAGACAAGCAGCAGCCACACATTACTGCATAAGGCAAACCCACTTAATTCAGCAAACTGGCCTGCCGCCATTTTTCCGAACATGCAGTTCACGATGTAAAAGTACTCCACATGAAATCAACAGCTCACAATGTCGCTCCACGAACTTAACTCAGTAACTGGGCGACGGCGCCATGCACTACCAGTCCAACATCAGGAAAATGTGTAAGCAAACCGTAACCACAAGCATAAAAACTCCAGAGGCCTTAATAGCCCAACCGCATATCCTCCATGTTGGACCGGAAGTTGACGAATGTTTTAGCCCAGTGTCTACTTTTCCAACTATTTTAGCCGCATGCTCACATTACCGAATATTATAGGCCTATGTTCACATTTCCGGCTATTTTAGGCCAATATTTCTCTTCTCACAAATATTTTAGTCTCTTTTCTAGATTTCCAACTATTTTGGGCCAATGTCGACATATTTCATCTTGGAAACACCATTCGGCCACTTGTACAAGCAAGAAAACATTTCCTTAAACGTATTTCTAAACGACGAACTCATAGCGAGAAATACGAATAAATTAATAGCTCCGTTAGTGAGATCGAAAATATTCAAAACATAAGTCATGAGAATAAAAAGGTTGTGGTACTTCCTGAGAAAGTAAAACTCGTAGATGAAGTACTTGGCCATGTAGTGGGCGATTCTGGGAGACAGGCTAATGACGTAGATGATGATAATGACGAGTAGCATTTTGACGATCTGTCTGTCTCTTGTAGAAAGTTGTTGGTTGTTGGTACCAGAATTTTGTTTATGTGATTCTGTGGAGGAAAGTAAAGGTGAGATGTATCGAAGAGACTTTAATTTAAAGATTGTTGCATGTCCGTATGCAGGTCGATGCTATCAACCCGGTTATGTTTTTTATTTCGGCTGTTTGAGATTTCCTAGGCGATTTTACTGTCAGTAGTTTGCCACATAGACGCCCATACCAGCGAAATTAATATAAAACGGTTTGCTCCAAAGTTATAAGGTGGGCTGGACATCCCCTGCCTAGCACCCTTTTTTACAAAACAATTCTGAAAATTATTTGGTACCCAAGTGTACAAGGCTGGATAGGCGACAGAGTACTACTGATCAGGAAAATTAATACTTCCTTTGGTGGGGATTGAACCCATACCACTGTTCACAGGAGACAAGGTACTAATCTCTATAGGGTGCAGCCCCGCTGTAACTGAACATACTTCAATCCCGCAAAAGAAGTGAAGAAATAACCGGATCATGGTTTCAACACAAACTAAGCCACCTTATTTTTTTAAACAAAGAAAAAAAAAGCTAACTACAACATGTGTATTCATATTAGACGGTTATTTAACTAGGCTAGGGAGCAGGTGGTCGCTCATTCGTGCATCAATTCATCCAGTGGCTTGTTCCATGCAGAAATTCACCTACATAAAATCTTTCGAAATGCCACTCAATCCTCTATTGGCCTACTGCTTTTGTCGAGAAGCGGCACAGAGAGGTGCTGCATGTAATGTTTCTTTGTTGTTGTTGTTGTTGTTATTGTTTTTTTCCGCCTGGCTCGTTGCTTTTGTTAATGTCGTGTGTGATTTCTTCAACGTCCCTTTTACTCCATCTAACCATCTCCTCCCGGGTCGTCATCTCGCCTTTTATCCCGATGTTCTTATGTAGGACGCTCTAGACCAGTGGTTCTCCACCTTTTTTGGTCCGTTCCCCCCTTCACCATATTTTTAGGACGTCATTCCCCCCCCCCCTCACCATATTTTTAGGACATCATCCCCCCCCCCCCTTACCATATTTTTAGAACGTCATCCCCCCCCCCCTTTTGTATTTCCTCCCTAAAAATTCCCCCTGCCCCTACACAGTATACGTAATAATTGAAGCTAAATTTAATAGCACATACTAAAACAAGTCTAGACATCTACATAAAATTTGATTTGCGGATCTACTTACGTTATAAAATGAATTTCAGAAGGGTGATGCGTACAGAAGCGTAAAGTATGAAAGGAAAAACAAGATCAAGTAATCGGTTCTTGTATTAACGCGATCTTGAAATAATCTTCATTCCCCCCCCCCCCCCCGCCACCCCCCTGGAAACCCCAAAATTCCCCCAGGGGGGGGGGATTCCCCACCGGTTGAGAACCACTGCTCTAGCCGCTGGTTGGCCTTGTCCCATTCTAGCTAAATGTCCGAACCACTTAATTATTTGATGTTCTATAAAGTCAGTAATTGATGGTTTTCCTTCACTTCTTCTTAGTGTCTTATTTGGCTCTCTATTTTTTGTTTTTAAATAACTGTTTATGCTTTCATCTCACATGATATGATTTTACGCCTTTGTGTTTCTAGGTTTGTCCATGTCTGGCATTGTTAACATAGCACTGTGTCGAATAAATCATCTATCTATTCATTTTTCCACTTAATATTTAAGTTAAATTGCATTCATGTTAGCCAAATTATCATGAATTGTATCTTTTTTCTCTGTCATAGGCCGTGTATCTTGTTCCTGCGGCTACCATGTGTTAATTATCTATTATAAGTTAAATCATCCTCACTTAGGTCCTCTTCTTCTTCGCTTTCACGGTACACCTTCCTCAATAGTTCCCCTTTCTAGACTTTCATGTCTTGTACATGTCCACAATAATTCATTTCGCTCAATTTTATCTGTCTTAATATACTCATTATAGCCCGTGGCCAAAGATTCTGAGTATTCGTCTCATGCAGCGTGGGACGTGTGTTCGATCCTTGGTATCATCGGGAATGAACCAAATACAAGTACAGTCTGTACAGAATGGGGTGACTACTATGGCAAGCGAGATAGGCTTTGTTCATCACCTTAGAGGCAAATCTATACTGTCACGCAGCGGCAAAGAAGGCGTAGAAATGTGTAAAATCAGTTAAGAGGTTTAAATTCTGTGAAAACTTTGGAGTGACCAGAAGATCTGGCGGACACTCAGTACTTCAATGCCTGGCAAAACGGACACATAATAATACTACAACTGGTACCATTAGTATTTGGACTCTTCGCTCGATGTTGATGATTATAAAGGAGCCAATTTGGGAATGTCCCAAGTGCTGTGATGTGGGTTCTTGACTCAAATTAACTAAACTGACATTATGGGAAAATATGCTTTATACATTGTATAACTTTTTGTATTTTGTGTCTTCAATACTACTGTTTGATTATAATAATTTAATAGTCATTCATAAATACTTTCTTATTTGTCTTGATCAGAATTCAGCGTTAAAAAGTGCAATTGTCTGGGTCAAATCCAGAGTGAGTGACTGCCCGAGGTTTGGTGATTTCTTTAGTGTATCTGTCTTTATGGTCCATGACCTCTTACTCTTATGCTTCTCATCGTCTCCTCCTCCATCTCCTTCTCTTGCTTCTCATTCTGCCCCCCCCCCCTCTGCTATTCCCCCTTCTTCTCCTCCTTCTCTTGTGCATGTGCCCCTCCTGCTGCTGCTCCTACTTCTTGTGCGCATACTCATCTTACTCCTTTTCGTGCTCCAGCTCCTGCTCAACACCCTCGTGCTGTTCTCCCTCAGCGTTGTGCTCCTACTCCTATTCACCTTCTTTTCTTACGCCTTCATCAACATCTTCTTTTTCTTCTTCTTGTATATCCTTTTCTTCTGCATCCTCTTCTGTTAGTTCCGCTGTCCCTGCTGCCTCTTCTCTGCCTCATCTTCTTCTTCTTCTTCTTCTTCTTCTTGTTCTTGTTCTTCTTCTTCTTCTTCTTCTTCTTCTTCTTCTTCTTCTTCTTCTTCTTCTTCTTCTTCTTTTTCTCTTTTATATTAATAACAACACGAATAACAATAACAACAACAATTATAGCCACCCCAACAATATACCACTACCTGAGTTCTTCTGATCCTGATCTCGCCGCTTCAACGTTCCGGACCGAAATACCGACGACTTCCTGAGTTGGTAAACAATAATGAACGTGCACGCCACAATGACCACAAAACTAGCCGTTGGCCAGATGATCCGGACAGGTTGTAATAGAGAAATACCGGCTCCTTGTTCTGGTAGAAAAACTGGTTGTTGAGATAGATGGCAATGGTGCCGTTGTAAGCTGGGCTGTATACCCAGATGATGTCGTAGATGCAA